>JAPYZO010021755.1:0-10109 GCA_030522905.1 Torymus flavipes | reverse complement strand
GCTACACACAACTTTTCGGAAATTTCTAGGATGAAGAGAAGTGAATTTCATAGAAGTCAAAATATTTAAAATATCCGGCTACTTCTATAAAATTTTAAAATCTCCTTCTCAATATTATTCGATTTAAAAAAATTTCTCCAATTTATTAAAAAGAATACATCTTTTACTAAATATAATGCAAGTCCAAAACCACATCTCCCTTTCCCCACCTCTAAATCACTTCATCCCAGCATTCGCGTCCATCAACCATCCTTACAGACACAAGCTCGACCCCCTCATGGTCTCTCACCTCTCCCATCAATTAACCACCTTCGCGCGCGTCGCGCGAGAGCCGGAAGAGCGACGACGACAGGATGTGTATCGCCACGCTCGCGAGCGCCGCGCCGCGCGCGCGCAGCGTAAGTAGGCGCATCGCTCGCGCACCTGTTACGCCGGTAGCGAGTGTACCGTTATACCCCGGGACGAGAGAAACGTCGATATGGCGGTGGAGGCAGCTCGAGCCTTTTGCGGTGCGCGAGCGAGCAAGCAACCGTGAGCCGATTAGCCGATGAGCGCACGAAATATATCGACGAGCGAGAGCTCGGCAGGTTTCGTAATGGGATTCGGGTATGGTTCTGTGTTTGTGATGGATTTTGTTTCTTTTTTGTTGGCGGGGATTTTTGGCCACTCTGGTGGTCCTTTTTGTTCGCGTGTGGAGGAACGAAAGTATGGCTATATTTGGGAGGATAAGAGAGGCGGGGTTGAAGTTTTATGACTCTATCGGCCAGTTTTGATTTATGCCGGATACTTTTTTTTATGGTATTACGGAGTGCGTGAGAAGTGTAAATGTCGTGGAAAATACTGTCGTAAATATAACAAGGATTTAGAAAGTCGTCGGTCTCGTCAAAGAATTACATTGTATATTTGTCACAACTTATGGTTTAGTTTATTACGTATATTATCAGTGAATTATATTCAAATAATAATGTTATAGTATTATGATTCAATAGAGCTAAAAAAATTTTCAAACGCAAGCTCAGCTCGAGGCTATATAGGTATTACACTCGAGTACGTGACATCACGGTTCCAGAAGGTTTTGTAAATGCTAATGTCGCCGTCGTCAATTTCTATTCAAGTGACTCTGTTTACACAGCGGATTCGACGGGAAACGAAATGCCGATGGCTTTAGTAATACGAATTATCATTTCTAACTGTTTCGCTCCAAAAAATCACACTTGCATGCAAATCAATGGCATGAGTAGAAAAAGCCGTGCTTAGTGAGACGCGCGCATTGTCTTTTTTGCGAATTCTACTCCCGGATCGAGTTCATTCTTTTCATTACTTTTTGTGAAATCTAACGGAATTCACAAGTACGATATTATTATTCTTACTATCTATAGTCCCTAACATATTACAATGCTATTTTTCAGCTTTTTAAAGAAAATGTATTATTTTGCTTTTACGATTTTATAACAATATTAATTTCTTGTATTTATAGTGGATAATTTAATGTTACAATATTTAATTAAGTATAATGATTATTATGAATATCATTAAACTAATAATATTAATAATAATTAAATAATGCCTATAAAGATTAACATGAGAACGTGTGTACCCTATAGAAGTATTTCACACAATGTTTGCGTTCATTTTCACGCACAATACACGATCTACTTTTCCGGAAGTTTACTCTCAAATATATTTACCTAACGGAAGAGCAGGTATCTTTGAGTAGATTAATTTCATATATCACTGTCCACGTATATACATTCATGTGCTTTCAATGGCAACATTTAATTTCATTACATTTTATGTCATTAACATCTTAAAAAAGATTGAAGCTATTTCAAAGGCATAGTAATTTCCCCAAAAGAAGTTCGTTAATGATGCTCGACGCTCAAATACTTTTCCAAAGATGTTGAATTAATGGCTGATAGTCACTTCAAGGATATCTTTTTATAAGTAGCGAAAGTGTCGAAATTATTTGACACTTAAAATTATACGCTCAATTTAACAATATTATATGCATCGCCTGGGTAGTGCTTTCGCTCATTTTATATAAGCCGCAACTTTATCGTTTTAGTGTTCTTTAGATTTTATAATAAAATTATACTTGGATAAAAGTTACTATAAAGGAATAATAATAAAATACGGGTATAAGGAGATGCAAATGAATTCTGCCGATTTTAGCAAAAATCTTAGGCGTAATAAAAGATATAAATCTCTTGCAGACGTGTTAAGATTAAACAAAAGAAGAAGAAGAAAAAGGAAACCTACTCAAGTAGCGGTTAGTCATAGCTAAAGTAAATACAAATATAAATGTTCCAATCATTGACAGCTTGAAAGTTATACTTAAACCTGTTATTCTTGCAAACATTGCTTATTTTAAAATTTTAGCACCTTTTAAATTTGCTTCTACGTGTTAATTATTAAGTAATATTTAAACAGTATTATTCGCGAAAGTATTGTGTAAGAAAAGTTACAAACACCGTGTGGAATGACAAATAATCCCAAGC
Organism: Torymus flavipes; assembly: GCA_030522905.1. NCBI lineage: Eukaryota > Metazoa > Arthropoda > Insecta > Hymenoptera > Torymidae > Torymus > Torymus flavipes. Next base: position 7,611 of record JAPYZO010021755.1, on the reverse strand, counting down.
ATAATCGTAGAAAGTAAATTTAAAATTAATGCATCCCACAATCAAGTATCTACTTCATCGCTTACAATTTAGAAACTCAACGCTTTTATTGAATCTTTCTTGTACCATCTGCACACTTCTTCAGCGAGAAATATTAAACATATACATCGATGCCTGCTAATAACACCGCTGAAAGCACGCATTTATAACCCACGAACAAGAAGAAAAACAATCCGTTCTCTACACGCACAACGCTTACATACACCTTTCGCAACAACCGTATGTACCCAATCGAACAACCAAATCAACCTCTTCCCTCTCCTAAAGAAAAGACCAACCCGGTTAACTCGGATCGCTCCTCCCTGCGCGAAAAAAACGCTAATTACATCCGATACTACACGCTGGATTCTGCGCGCGCGACCGCAGAATGGGCTTTGAGAAAACGCAGGCGCGCATAATACAATTTTCCCTGCGCGCGGCTGCCAGGCTGGTCATTAAAGCAGAGATTCAAATGCACGTGTAGGTACGCGCCGCAACACGCCCCGGGAATGTCGAAACAAAACGAGCCGGAATGCAATGCAACCGCGCGGCTATAGCGTCAGCTGTGGAAGCGAGAAGGAGATCAGAGAAGGAGGCAAGAGTGTAGAATATGGTGGAGAGGGATGTTGGGAGCAAAAGGGGGAGGTTCCGTGGACTGGAGAAGATGATAGGGATGTGGTATAGAAGTGGATGGTTATTGGAAGATTAAGTGAAATCTCTTTTTTTTGGTATAGAAAGAGTGAGTTTTGAGTTTATTCGATTAGAGCTATATCGGCGGTTGAAGGGTATACCTATATATTTATAGAAAGAAGTTTTCTACTTTCACGAACGTGCATTCATTTGGAAAAGTTGTAGTTACTTAAAATGTTTATATCTTTATCTAGCTATTAAAAATAACATGCTAAATATTATTGCATTACTTTTACCAGTTTCTTTTTTCTGTCAACAGTTTCAAGCGAGGCCTCTCATACCACGCTATTTTTCTCGCACACACACAGATATACCCAATTTAATCGGAAAGCTACATTCTCTCGAGTGAAAATTCAATGAAAACTAGAACTACTGCCATTTCCACTTTTTTTTGCAGCAACAGCGAAATCCGGCTTCTCTCCGAGCCCGCGTTTTTCTTATTATTGTTTTCGAGAGAAGCCGGAGATGCCGATTGCCGATTTTTTGTCGCGCGCTTGCGTATATATCTCGCGGCCGGCGTGCAGCCGTGTGCATCGCGCAAGCGCGGCCAGTCGCGATTTATAACGCCATTTACGTACAGCGTTGCGGCCTGTCGGTTTTAACGAAGCGAGCGCGTGCAGACTGCGCCTAATGCGTTCAAAATTCGCTTCGATTCTTTTGTTCCATTTGATCGGCCGTGCTTAATTAGATCGAGTGCATGTAAGAGCGGAATGTTCTGCACGTTTACGTGTGTTGTGCATTTTCAGTCGCTTTGAATAAATAACCGTATTTACCGTGGTCAAAGAATGTAAAGCGAATTATATAAATGTTATTTATTTTTGCAATTACTATGCTTTTTTTTAATTTCTACATATAGTAATAAATTCAGTTTAAAACTTTGAAAAGCAGTTATTATCGATAGTCAAAATTGAAAAACCATATCAATGTGACGTACAGAATCTCATCAACAAAATTTTAATCAAGTCTATATATATATACGCAAGCCTCGAATTACTCTTATAAAGTTGCACAGTAGCACACGAACTATACGCAGGTGCCAAATCGCCACGAAATAATATAATATCCGAACGCACGGCACGTCATTACGAGCCCACGAGAGCTGCATTTCCAATATACCCTCCCGCAGCGGCAAAATTACCAATACACTTGCGCGCTGCGATTACCTTTCAGCAACGACAATATTGCCCAACGACGACTTCGTCGCTGCTGCTGCTGCGTGCCACACCGTAGCTAGCTACTACTACTATTGGCGCGCAAAAACGTGATTCGCAGGCCGATCGCGTACATATATACACGCGCTTGCAGCGAGCGGCCAATCTCACGGAATTAACAGTTTCACGCGCTATCGCATCCCGTTGCATACCGCCGTGGCCGCGGCCGATGAGGAAATCCCGCGAGCGAGCCAAGAGGTTGGGAGCGTGCGCGCGTGCGCTGAGTGTATATAGAGAGCTCCTGAAAAGGCTCGCAGCGCGACGGTAGATTTGCGAAACTGACGAGTGGATTTCGAGTTTTTGGAATTTTTTCAATCTTGTGGTTGTGTGTAGTTTGTGTGATATATTTTTATGAGAAGTGGATGTTAAATGTAAACTTTATTTACGAAATTAAAATACTATTAATAAATGTCTGCGACTATAACGTGAGAATGCTGTAACCAATTTGATTTGATGTAAATTTTATATAAAAATATCAAATCTCGCATTAAAGTTTTATAATATATGTGATTGCCAAATTATCCGGCGGATGAATATCGTTTATCTTTATAAATGCCAATAATATCAACATTTTCTTCATTAATATGAAATTGTTATTATAAGCTTGTGGAGAAACTTAGTCGCAAGAGATTACGAAACGAATTCCGAGTATAAAAATATATAAGCTGATCTGATTAATATATATGAGAATAATTAACCGTGTTTACCTTTAGCCGCGGGGAAATTCAAATCATCTACTTATGAATTGACGCAACCCCAAATGCTCCAACAAGCAAGATGGACCATGCCTTACATATATTTTCTTCAAAACAACTAAACCCTCGAACAATGGGTCTCTAAAAAAGCTCGGAAGCAATAAATAAGCGCCGTTAAATTTGAATAAAATAACCTTACCACGCCAATTACCCGCAATAAAACGCATTGTCCCTCTGTCCCGCGCTATATGCGAATTCCCCCATCGATTTCGAAACAATACACGCGCGATCTTTCAAAAAAAAAATATCCAACCAAGAGAAAAAAAAAATATATAGAATCCAATGAAACGCGCGGCGTTCGCGTCTCATAGATACGCATCTCTCGCGCGAGTGCGAAAAATAAAAAAGATCTTTCTCGTCTCTCGTTCACGGCCGCGACGACGGCGGCGCTTCCTTTCTCGAATCGAGGATGCGCGCGCGCGTGCATGTGTGGATGCGCGTTGCGCAAACTTTTACGAAACGAGCGCGTTGCCGTGGGAGCCGCACGTGCCGGTTTCGCCGTGTGTTTATACCTCTTTGAGAGAGAGTAGCAGTGTTCCTTCCTCTGTCGAGCTGCCGTCTTCCGAGGATGAAAGGTCGATTTTTACGGTGCCTTGATGTACATATACTTACATGCGAGCTGAGGATTCGGAAAGGTGATGGCTGATGGGAATTACGCGCGCGAGAAAGGTTGCCAGCCAGAGGTGACGAGGTTGTTTGCATTGAATCGCGAATTGATGACGTGATCCGCGAGTTTTTTATAAAGGATTATATTGAAGTACGTAGATTTACGTAAAGTCAAAAATACAGAACAATTCAAACTCATAGGCTTAAACAATTTCGAACCATTTGAAAGTTTTATGATGGCATAATGCGCGCAATCTCCATCTTTTAAGAGAAAACAACGATTCATTAAGATTTTATTTCGATTTTTTACCGTATACACTCTGCAATTAACGATACTTTATGATCCATTGTATCGCCACTGGAAATTCCAATACTCGTTCAGCATTACAGTGCATCAGCGAGACGTATAAGCAGAAAAGCTTCTAAAACAACTTAATCTCCAATTTTAGTTTTATGTTCTATCGCGACTCGCAGTGAAGATGCTAATAAACTGCTGCTTTTTATCGAATGTAAATGAAAAACCGATAAAACGGCAAAAACGCGTGAAATTCGAGGAGTTATTGTGCACTTTCGTATACGAACGTTCAAGCGTAACGATTGATCAGCTGTGCTCGAAGTATTTTCATTTTCTGCCTACCAGATTGAATGTTTTTCTGAGCTTCTTCGTTAAAACATAAATATTTACTTGTTTACAAAATTAAAGCTCGAAGAAATTCAGATTTTCTGAAAACAAAACGCGCGGTTCAAGATTAATCAGGGATACAAATTCAAGAACAAAAAACACGTATGTATATATGCGATAGCACCTCTTTATGTGGTAATGATACCTTGAAATCGCGCATCAATAAAAGAAAAGAAGAAGCGTTCGTCGATGGCCATTGATCTTTCTTTCATTCGTACCTCGTAAAATATCGACGCCTCGTCAACCTCCAAATTAGCGTAGGCGTCCCAAAACTATCGAGGCCGCACACTTTCCACAAAAAAAAAACCATTTCCCAGGGGTACGAACAATCCAGGCGTTGAGGTGTATATGGTCCTTTTAACAAGCTGCGCGGGGACTCGCATAAATTCGTACGGCCGGGGCTCTTTATAACGTAGGCAGGTGGACCCGCGCGTTTCCGCATTCTCGGCCCACAGCCTCGGGGCCTCGTTTGACCTTACGCCGGCCACCGGGGAATCTCTGAATCTCCTTGGCCTCCTCTCGCGCCAGCCAGCCAGCGAGCAAGAGACGCGCGGGATGAGCGAGGCCCGCTCAATTTTCGTAATGAGAGAACTGCACGTGCGCGTAGGTTGGTTGCGGTGAAATTTTCCTTAGGGTGATGGGGTGATTGATTGGTCGGTCATTTGGAGTGAAAATTTTCGTGCGGGTGTAGTCGGTAGTGATCGAAATGATGTTTATAATGCTGTTTTTGAAGTCATTCTGAAATTAATTTCACACACTTCGATCGTTCATTATATTATTTTGAATTATATAAGGAAATCGATGAATTTTAAAATACATTTTGACAGCTACTAATTATAACCTTCTAAATATTGAGAAATATTATATTATTCATAATTATTCAAAAATTGCATGAACGTCAAGATCAGACTTAGCATTTATTACGAGCAAAAGGTTTCAAAATACTTTGCACTTTACAATTTCTATTAATAAACAAAGCGGTTCATTTGAAAATCTACAAACTCATTATCTGTTTATTCTATTTCCTCTAACAATAGTTGCGAGAGATTGAATAATTAACATATTCTTAAGACTACATCTCTCAATTTTCTATTTCCCTAGTTCTCTTGGCAGTGACCTACTCAATTTGCATAATAAGAAAGAAAAAGGGGCGACAGAGAGAGAAAATTCTGCCAGCGCGAAATAATTATGCCGGAATTAGTAGCTTTTCTCATAATTGCTTGTATATATCGTAATTGTTGATATTAAAAACGTTCATCGTAACAAAGGCATTTTTCTCAATTAGATCTAAATGTCTTTATAATAGTTTTACAATTTTTTCACAGTAATATATTTATCGCTTGTGAAACTCTATTGAAGTCATCATCGCATTTCAATCGGCATTATTTCGATTTCATCTAGCGCAATTTCAATTTTTCATAATCTTTCAGGCCATTCCATTTACATAATGAGAACAATAGCGCGGTATACGAGATTGTGACGTTGAAAACTTTCAAGTCGTTTTCACGTAATTGGTAATTTATCGCGGGTACATATTATGTTTATTCATGATTGAGCAATCGATCGGGACGAATCTATTGTTTCAGCGATTCTATTAAGGGGACGCGCGCGAGTTTTATGATGATGAATATAAGTGATTTATAATTCCCGCAACCTGAATTCACGATATGCACAAGTGGTACGAAAATTATTCTCTTTCTTCTAATTAATAACAGGAATATAATTCGTATAAATAAGCTAGCCTCATTCGATCGAAGCGGATTATCAATTAAATAAAGAAACTTTCATTATTCTAAATACCTGCGGCTTTGGATATAAAGACAAGTGTACAGTTAACTTTTCCGCGTGTCTCTCTTCTTCTCTCCGCGTACATTCCTTGTAATACTTGTCGCGAGGCTCATCTTCGGCCGAAGAAGCAGTCCGTTGCAAATATTGACACGTCTCACGGCGATTTACCGTAGGCGCGCGAGGCCCTGACACTTTTTTCCTATTATCTTTCTCGAAATTTTTTCTTTTCTCGTTCATACTATTCCGAGGAACAGCGCGATAGAAAAGGTTGGCAATTTCACGTGAGACTTTTTTTTTCTCGAGGGCAAATATACACGAAATGGAATGTTTTTTTTTGCGAAATTAGAAAGGACGCAGCCGCGCAGCTCTTTTCAGATGCTGAGAAAGAAAATATTTCGTTCGGAGCATTGTTTTGCAACGGACGAATTACTTTTATGCTTTCGCTCGAGACAGAATAATGAATCGGCGTTTAGAAAACATTTGACTATATATTAAGAAAAAATAATGTTTATAGATAGTGAAGGTTATAAATTTTGAAAAATTATCCAGTATAGATCGTAAAAATGTTGCTTTATAATTTATTTACATGAATAAATAAACAAGCGCATGAGTGTATTAAGCGCGGGTATCGAATAACAATCGATGAATATATTAATATTTCACGGTATATGCTTTTGAATTAGCAATATTGAATAACAAAGATGTTCGTTACATGTAACGAGATATTTGAACTGTTCATTAGCGATAAAATTAACATATTATATACGCTGGACATCGTATAAAACATAAACCGAATTTTCATCGTATCTTTACTTAAATCGTGTATGATGTTCCGGTCAAAATTATAATATATCGAAAATTATATGATCAAAGTGCCAGCCGATATTCAGAATTAATATTATAATACGTTAAAATTCACCATGGCAACAGTTATAAAAATTTATAGCGATAAACTATTAAGCTCACATATAGCATATACCTACATGATACAAATCCACGAGCATTTCCACTCCAGAGTAATAAACATGTCAAAGCACAATTATATGTGGAGAAAGCTGATTTAAAATTTAAAGGTCGCACCGCGATCGCGCCGTCCAGCGGCACTGGCTCTCCGTTTTCTTTATCTCCTCGAATTTTCATCGCATTCCACGACCAGCTCGCACAATGTGTCCGCGTGCCGGTCGCACGCCGCTCCCCATATCGTATCGCATGCAATATACATTTTCACCGGTACAATATATACCAACAGACGCACATACAAGACCAAAAGCAAAAGTAGCCCGCTCGTATACGTACACCCTTATACCCGCGCCTGCGTCCAGCCTCGCGGCAATACATACTCGTACACACAGTCATCCTCCTCCACCTTCTCCTCTCTTTCGTTGGCCTCCTTACATCTCGCCTACATTTCCAGAGGCGCCCCTGTCGCGCAGCCGCGCCACTAATGCTCTCTCACGCTCTCGATTCTCGCGCTTATGTGTGTATATGTATATACACTCGAAAGAGAGAGATGACCCCTGGCCGAGAGGCGTCGATGTTGCTGCTGATGAGGAGGATGACGGTATAACGATCGGTATATACGCGCGCGGGAGATCGATCGGTGAAACGCGCGGAAAAAGAGAGGAGGATGACGAGTGAATGGGCCCCTCGCTTTGTGGCATGAGCGCGGCGTGCTGGAAATTCATCTGCCGCGGTACTTAGTGTGATGGAAATCGCTTGACGAGGATATTTCGTCGATGCGAGAAGGCTAATGAGAGGAAAGGGTCGCCATCGAGAGATCGGGGTTATGAATGTGGAATACGCGCTAGATTTTCATGCTGCGCAATTTCGTCATTTGCTCGGTTTCGCGGAAACCTTACGT
>JAPYZO010021744.1:0-11790 GCA_030522905.1 Torymus flavipes | reverse complement strand
AATATTATATTAGACTATCCCAAAAGATACAATCTATACGCGACTTTAAATCCATTCCACCATCCAATTTCCCTGCTACGAATCCATTCCACTAACCAACCTACCCTAAAAGGTTTATCAACCCCAGTACCTTATAAACAAGCGAACACCGCTGCTCCCGGCGCCAAAGCGATTATTCACGATCCTACACTCAGCCGAGCTCGAGCCAGGTACCCAGTGCAGCGTGTGCTACGCCTTAAAAAAGCTCTGCCTCTTCATGGTCAAGCCAACGGGGCTGGCAATATCGAATTTCCGCAATCCTTGCCAAGAAACTTTAATTGATACATCCCCACCCCCTGATATATCGCCTTTATTCCCGGTACATTGAACTCCCCTCCGCGTGGTGTAACTCACGCGCGAGCGCGAAAAAATGAAAAAAAAAAACTATACGAAGTACGATCGATGATGCGGCGTGCTACGACTTTCTATAACGTATTAGCGCTGCATGTGGGGGTGAGTTGTGTGATTCGACAAAGTGTGTGTGTTTTTTTTTTTTTGTTTCGGTGGGTTTGCTGCGGATATTCGATAGTAAATTGTCATTTGTTGGCGATTTTACGTGCGTAGGTTGCGGAAAAATTAATAAGCGGACCAGCACGTTTGTTTAGTGGCGTTGTGTAATGAACATTTTGTTGACTTTTTATACACAGTAAATTTGTGTAAGCTATTAAAAACAAATCTGTTCATCTTCGTTCGAACAATCGCGTTTTATAGTTCGATTGTAGCCTTTGCTTTTAAAGTTCTACGTTTTATAAGAAAGATCAAATAATAGGGTACAAGTAGATACGTTGTTATACGAATGAAAGAAGATACAGATGAGCGAATTAAGAAAATATGGAACTCGCGAATCCACTGATACGAATCCGGCGCTCTGCCACCACTGAGCTATAACGCCGCGATGTTTACTCGAGTGCATCGCGGGCATCTTCTTCTCATCATTATGCTACCTCGTCAGGGCTCGGATGTACAGTCGAGCAGCTGAGCCCGTTACAATATCTATAATCGTATTAAATGACAAAATTTATCAGAATTAAAACATACATCCTTACATGTAGATGTATACCTCTCTACATTAATAAACGTCAATTAAAATGAAAATATAGCCGACTAAACATCAGCTAGCCGAACAAAAGAACAATATACACCGCCACGCCCCTATTCCGCATGAAAATTCAACGCTCCAAAAAACCCAGACGACTATATACCTTACGTACGCTAGAGCAGCACCGCCGTGGCCAAAAATTATTCAGACCGGACGGACATTAAGACCGCGCGCAGCGGCACCGCGCGGCCAATTAATTCTCAATTATCCCTCGTTTGCCTGAAAAGAAATTTCCCGTCTCCTCCTTCTCCTCCCGAAAAAAAAGAGAAAAGCGAAGGAACGAGGCCTTGTTCTTGGCTAGAAAGAAGAGAGTAGCTAATTAAATAAAGCGAGCGCACCCCGCGTGTGCGGTTAAAATTGCAGGACGCCGAAGGGCCTGGAGGACGTGTCCAAGTACCCGCAGCTGTTCGCGGAGCTGCTGCGCAGCGAGAAGTGGGACGTCGAGGATCTGAAAAAGGTGGCCGGGCTGAATCTGCTCAGGGTGCTGGAAAAGGTGAGCGAACCTCATTATGAGTATTTTTCTATTCGAATGCTGATGATGTCAGTTCACCGAGTGAAAAAATTTATTAAGTCCTATTTGATTTTTATTTAGCCTACATTAAAAGAATAGAAGTAGGGCCGATTAAAAAATTCGATTCCCAAATTGGATGTCAAACCGGATTTATAAGATTTTTTTGTTTATATAGGGTTATTTCGATGATAAGACGAAAAATCTTTTAGAAACGGTTTTTATTTAAGTTCCGCCGTTGCAAAAAATTATTACAATATGATATAATATTGGAACTTCAAGTATTATTACACGTATTCCTCGAATCACTGTTGATATAAGTAGATTTTATAAATATTTCGTGATTATAGAGAAAAAACAAAAATCACGTGCAAAACGAGCTTTATATACGGAAAAGCAAATAATGGGTTTCAATTATAAATATTTCAACTCAACGTTTACGCTGTATAATTAAAAACTAAAAGAAACATTACAGAGAGTTAATATCGTGTTTTTGTCGATCTTGTTATGCAGTTATGAATTCTCGCTATTCAGTGCAGCATGTCAAGTGAAAACATTGAGTAGTAGGTACCTTAATTAAATGTAAAGTAAATTATAATTTCAAAATTTAATTGTTTGATTCGTGCAAATAGGTTGCTGCGACTGCCAGGTAATTTCGCTAATATGTAGATGAAAATTTTCAAAAAGCATAATTAACTCTCTTTGCCGTACCGTATGATGAATGAAATAAAAGCTCAAACATTTGAAATTGAAAAATAGTTCAAATTATTCTCATAACTGCGAAATAAATGAAATTCCATTTTTATTCTTTTTAATATACAGCTTTGTATGAGATAGGTGAGAGATTTATTAAACTAATTTGCCTAGTTCAAGAACTTTTTAAGCTCCTGTTTCATAAAAATACTTTAATGCGACAACCAAGACTCAGCATTAAATCTTTCTCTTTCATTATTTTCCATCTTGGCCTTTGATATTCATGCTTCCGACTTGAAAAAATCGTAAAAAATTTACCTTCGCCGTAGCTTCAACTAATTTGCGAAAACGACTTACCACCGGTATACATTTTAAAAATAAAACTAGGATACACCAAGCGCTGCACGAAAGGTAAAGACGCGATAAACCTGAAAATGTTTTAAAAATATCAGAAACCTTGATTATACAAAGAACGACGTAACTCACTGCATACGCTTTAAATAAATAAAAAATATAATCATAAAGCTAAAAAAAAAGCACGGTTGACTAGCGCGCGCAAGTCTTCGTTGAGAAACTATATGCATTTTTTGCTTACTTAGCTCGGCATATCGATCGCAGCGTGCGCCAGCGCGTTAATATACATATATACATATCCATTTTTATCTCGATCCGGAAATTATTTTTATCGGGAAATTGGCATTTTATATATACACACAGTGAAAGGGAGAGAGAGATAGCGCTTAACCCTTGGAGTGTATAGTGCATAGTACAGCGTGGAGCGAAAGTCTGAGCTTTTTCCTTTCCGGAGAATAAAATCGAGATTTCGGTGATCCGTACGGCGTTTATTTTTTTCCTTCGTCTCGGATTGATTTCGTTTTACGTCGAGGAAAATATATATTCATAAAACTTTATGAATTTAAAAGTGCGTATATAACTTTGGCAAAATCAGAGCTCACGTCGAATATTCCGCAAAGTTTAACAATAAAACCGAGATCCTTATTATTCTTATTTAATACAAATAAAAGGGACCTGATAATGAAGAAAATTAGCATTTTAACGTAGAAACAATTCGAAGGCACGCGACAACAGAACCTCTTGCCGCTCGAGTAATCAGCCGTAACACGCCAGTGGCTGTCTCAAGCGGGACTTTTTCTACTGATCGGCGCGCGAATGTTGTACAGACACACGTGCCTGCAGAGTTGCGCATTTGCGTCCCCATTGTTTTTACCGCGAACGCGCGTTTCAATTACATTTACCTCTAATTTCCCCCGAGCTGAAAGGATGAAACTTTTTCCAATTTTCCGCTTTTGTAAAATGCCACCCGCGAATCGCTCGGGCCAAAAAGTTGAGCGTTACTAACTAATGTAATTGCTCGTAAAACTGATTAAATTTTACAAATTTTTTTCACGCTCACCTTTTTTATTTGAATTCCACCTACTACTTTTAGCGTAGTTTAGATTTTGGTATCGTCTTTTTAATTTTTTTTCTCTTTTTTTTGCATCGAAAACCGGTGTACAAATTTATTTATCAATTGGGTTTCTACACCAGTTCAATGATCAGGTTTTTCATTTTCAATTTTAATCTCGATCACCGTGACTTCGCAATATTCGAAAATTGCAAATAACAAAAAGAATAGTTTTCACAAGTAACAATACTTTAAAAGTTTTCGACATTTACTAATGTGAAAATAAAAATTATTAATATTCATAGAAGAATTTTCGTTCGTTCAATGAATCGTTTCATAAAAACTTATACCAACCAAACCGTAAAAAGTATTTCAAAATAAAGTTAAATTCAGGACTTGTTTGCAAAGGTAATCGCAAAGCAATACTTTTTACTACTCCGAATAGCAAATTTATCAGAATACTGAACCTGGCCCTAGTCTATAAAGAAAATAGCAAAAAATTTCTATTACCACGATATATAACTTGTAAAATCTCTCCAGAGCACTTTACGAAAAAACGACACGTAATAATGTCATTGTCTCTAACGTCAATCTCTCTCTCGAATCACCTACAGGTGGAGATGGTACGAGACGAGATGCGTAACGCCGGGGTGATGCCGTCCGAGGAGGTGCTGGACTCGCCCGACACGACCGGCAGCTGCTCTCTCGACATAAACTCCGTGCAGCGCGCCATGGAGGTGTAAATATATATATATATATATATAAATAAATGTGTGTATAGGACGTAAGAGTGCGCGCGCGCGAGTGGAGGGAAGAAGAAGAAGAAGCCTTTTACGACGTCGTTCACCCACACCCGCATCCCTTCACACACACAAACCCCTGTACGTGTTTTCTCTCCCAACGCAGCCTCTCTACGATGACTCTTCTAATGAAAATATATATACACATACGTAGATATATATATCTCTATCCTGTGTGCGCGTGTCTAACAAGAGGAAGAAGACATTAGACTTCTCTATATATGTGTGTACCGACGTGCGCGCACGAACTGTAGTGGGCGTTTTTACGTCCCGCGAAAAGAGGAGGAAAAAGAAGAATCAGTGTGTGTGTTTCTCGCGTGTGCAACTATATATATTGGACGCCTTCGTCGTCGCCGAGGTCATGTAATAGGTACGTTTTTTACTGCGAGGGCGCGGCTGATATTGCACTTACCGGCCGAGCGGCTGGTATATCGTGTTACTTTTAGGTTAGCGTTCGTTTTTAAGTGTGATTATATGGATGCGTGATAATCGTGTACGAATAATGTGTGTAACGCGATGTGCAGTCTTCTGAAATTTCAACTTTTTTTATTGAAGCTTTAAAAATGAGATTTTATTTCAGTGTAATGAAAGATATTCGTTTCATTTTACGTGAAATATTTTATTTGATGTAAAGCATTAATGTTTTTTTTTTTCAAGCAAAGGCATATTTGAAATCCCTTTGAAACGAGCATGATTTTAATTTAAATATACATTCCAGATTTGCATTGAAAATATTTTTTTTCCGAATTCACGCCGTAGATTCCGCGAATATAATATCGTATTATTACAATCATAAAAATATTTAAATGCTATCAAACTCTTTGTTTCTTTTTTTCATATTATTTTCACTCAGTCTTTTCTTCTTCTGAAAAATAAAACGTCCCACAAAATTCCGCAACATGAATATTCAGAACCCGTCGAAGAAAAACTGCAAAAATGAATTTTTAATACAGTATAGTCGTCAAATCACCGCGCGTCTACGCCCACCTATTCTACAACATCGCGAACTTACTTCCGATTCGTCAAACCCTCCTCCATACTAATTATTCCACACGCGTGCAGCTAAGCACACGTGACCCTCGCCTCTTTTTTATACACTACTATACCACTTCCAACCATAAATCATGCGGAACCCTGCAACTCCTGCATTACGTGAGACCAAAAATTAATCGCGCGCGCAGTGCCGCGCTATTCAGTCGATCGATCGCCGAATTTCCAATTCGAGCGTGCAGCAACAACTTCGCTGCTCTCTGTGTATATGTGTGTGTATATAATACACGTCGACTTGAGCAATTTCGGCCGCGGCCGCAAACTCGCGAGCGCGAATGCGTGTAGGTATATATACACGCCGCGCGCTGCCGACACTGAATTTTGACTTCTAACTATTAGCGCGCGCGCTCGAGCTGGGAATTCGGCTGGTCGTAGAGGGAGTTTCGATGGCTGACTTTGTGTGTGTGTGTGTGTGTGTGTGTGAGTGTGCGTGGATTATTGTGCACGGGATAGGAGGGAACGAAGGATTTATGAGTGTCCGAAAAATTGTTGTGTAGCGAGAGGAGCGTGATTTTAATGCGCAGGAGCGCGAGGCGCGCGCGCGGTAGAGGCGAAACGATGATTTATCGGTTTTGTTGGGTAGTTCTGATTGAATTTTCCCGAATCGAATTTATTCTAGCGGAATTATATCTATTCGGTTCTGCTGTATATATGCGTGTATGTGTATAACGTTTCGTTTTGCATATGTTGAGAAATTTTTTACACGCTTATAATATTGTTTTTTTTTTATGGGAGAAAGTATCTTATGTAATAAGACGTATCTGCTATATATGTGTGCACAAACTTATGGATGTCACGCGAGTAAGAACCTTGTACTATATATAAAATACAATTCTCTGATCTCAACAAAAATGAATAAAAAAGAAAAGACACCACCGACCTGCAACCTCACTCGTTTAGCACATAATGAAAGTACTTTTCAAAGATGTATGTTTTACAGTTGAAAATGCGCGAACTTACTCATACCATTGAATGCACTTTTCTATTACATGTATATCACATAACAAGCAATGATCTCTTTTTACCGGATGAAGAAGAAAAAAAAAGAAGGAGAATTCGTCGAAAGTGGATTTTATAATACGTACGCGTTTGGCGAAAGGTTGTGATTTTCATTTTTCGAATTCCTACACTCTGTGACTTTTTTACACGCAAGGGACACGTATATTGCCACGTTTTTCATATATATTCCCAAACACACAGAAGAAGAACAAGGCCCGAGTACGCGCAAACACAGAGGTGACAAAAAAAAACACGATGGTTATTTATTGTACACGCAATGTATATTTTTGTTGGTATCTATTTGTAATCCCGCGTAATCTTAACCGAGAGACGGTCTTTTTGTATATGATGTATATCGACCGTATGATGTATATCGACCGATGTATCGTGGTTTTTCAGTAATAATTGCATAAATTTATAATTATTTATAATATTATACGTGGTATCGAAGTGTATGATTGGATTTAGAATTATATTGAAATGTGTAAAAATGTAAATAATTGAATAAATTTTTAAATATTACGGATACTTTGAACGTCGGTATGTTTAAGTACTTACTTATAGCAAAATAAATGCGTTCGAACATTCGGTGCGGAACATAAAACCATTGAAAATCGTATCATCTTAACATTTATATATTGTATCACTAATTCTTCGTCATAAAAGAAAGATGCCAATACACGTCTATATACATGACACTTTAATAAAAAAGAAGCATATAGAAAAACACATTTTTTTTTTTACTTTTGACAAAATCTTGATTTATCGACTCTACGTAAGAACCTTATTCAAAGTCCTTATAATTTGATTGAAACAACATTGATTCTCCCAAACACAATAAATTTACCTTCACACCGCCGATAACATCGAGCACCCTCATTCATCCTCGTTCCCCGTTCACACACATTTTTCTCCCGCACTCTCGCGCTTTAAAAACTCTCCAACCCACATATAATACGCATCCACGTGTTGACATCCACGAATCCCTCAACATCCCCGATCGATTCCACCAAGAACCGCGAGCCCAATCAGCGAAAAAGAACACGCGAAAAATTCCTCCGCGCCGTACATGAATTTATGGCTAACGAAGAGTGAGAGAGAGAGAGAGTCGAAGACGGCTATGTGGCGACGCGCGGGAGAGGGAGGAAAATCGATAGACGGGAAGTTCGCTCCCGTGGGAGCAAGGGAGAGAAGGAGCCGAAAAATCAGCCGTGTAGGGGAGTAGAGAGCACGGAATCCGTGAAAAATGTATATAGCCGCGAGGGATACGCCTACTTTTCGCGGTTCGTTCTGTGTGTCATGTGTGTCGGCGGGGGTGCGAGACGACGGTTGGCGCGTTAACGCTCGCTGCGTCTTTTGTAATTCGAAGTTTTAGATTCTCGCGAGACGGAGGGTGAGGGTTGTTGCGGATATGGCTGGAATAATTGATAATAAAGATACGGGAGAAGTTGCGTCGTAAATGTGGATGGTGCAGCGATGCTGGTGATAAGAGGGTATGTATACCCTTGTATGAAGTAATTTTTGTACTTTTTTTGGAATAGTAGAGGGGCATGGTATTTCTGAAAAATTATATCAGATTTGATTGCTACGTTTGTATTTTTTTTAAATGTTTGTACATTCGAACGCTAATATTAATTTTTGCTTCACAAAATTGAAGAGAAGAATAATCCGCGAATTCGCTTGAAAATCTCCGAGAATAATCACGTTTAATCGTTAAATGTTTACCGAAAGAACAAGCAGCGTTTGTTTTTTCCGTTACCTTTTCCCACCAATTCCCACATACACATACATCTATTACCCATAGCCACCTCACACACAACTATCGCGACAAAGCGAACTCTCTCTCCCTCGGAAAAGCCGCATAATTTCCGCGATAATAAGCTCTCCAGCGCAACCGCGCGTTTTTCGTACACCTCCGGTATTGAAACAGCGGCGGGGGGAATTTAGATAGCGCCGCCGGCAGCCGCCAAGAGTCGTAAACGTAGGTGCATGAGGTGGCTAAGACCACGCTGGGAATACAACGGGGGATTTGCACGGATTAGGAGGTTCGTCATATTTGTGTAATTACGTGAACGGTGTTTTCCTTTTCTTTTCTTTTTTTTTAATGGTGCTGTGGGAGATGATGATTTTACGTGGATGGGAAAAGCACTGGGATGGGGTTTGTTGTCGGGAAAGTTAAAATATAGTTGTGTAATTTATTTACTGTTTTGAATTTTTATTATTATACTCAAAAATAAAGACTTTTCTTTGTAAGGTTCTCTATATAAATGGTCAGGAAACTGTTTTTTAAACGTTTTTTAAAGTACTATATTCAACGATTAAATCACGCAAGTAACATGCGGTGTAAAATCATCTCAAACCAAAATCATCGCAATAATTTCTTACCATTCCTAAATCAAAAATCTCTAAACCGGCGTTCTCTCAACCTATAAACAACGCATCTATACTTCACTCTAAATACCCTCCCCCAAAACAGCCTATTCAACCACCCACTCCATTTCCACCGCATTAGCCTCGCTCTCCCCGTCCTTTTACCTCATTAAAATAAAATAAAAAAAGAAGAAAAAAAAATCCCCACCCTGCATTCCCGCAAAACTCTACTTTAAACCCTCGTCAAGGAAAGTAAGCACCTACACATCGCCGTACGCTGCAGCCCCCTTTACACTCCCTACTCGAGTTCGATTTTCCGGCGACGAGAGAGAGAGAGAGCTGACCCATCCGCACCGCCGCCGCCGCCCCGTTTTCCACTTCCGCTGCGCGCGCGGTCATCTCCCCCCGCGTTCTATATATATACGTGCGACTATAGCGAGGGTATAAAAAGGGCGCCGCTAATTACTCAAAGCGAGAGTAATTAGCGATTCCTTGTTCTCAGTTGAGCACCGGACGTATGAGGAGGGGATGGGCGCGAAAGTTTTGAATATTATTATTATGTATAATATATAGAGTTATATATATATATATGTATATTCCGTCTTCCGTCGGTGTGTTCCTTACGACAGACTGAGAGGCAGAGCGGCGAGATGTGCGCGCGCGAGTGTTTGTGTAGGAAACTATTATTGTTCTGTCCCTAATTCTGGATATATGTGTTGCGAATGTGGATGGGAATCTGCATTTTATTCGTAACTTTTTAATATGTTTGTTAATGAAAACTCAACGATGTATGCTATAAACAGGTTCTCGAACAGCTGTGGTGTTACGATACTTTGTATATATGTGTCTTGATTCTCGAGTGATGTTTATTTCTTTGAATACTTATACCGATATAACAATATGTTTGGATGTTGAAATCCAAAAGCAAAAAAGTATATTTGTATAAGGACCATCATACATATGGATATTACGTACTATTTTTACTTATGATGGTAATCTTGATTTCGTCCTTGTAAAGATATATTGTCTTATTATGTATTAGAAATGGTCGCATCTATATGTTCCGGATTACATTATACAGCACGTAATATGTATTAAAGAAAACGAATGTTACGAATCTACAACTGAAAGACGCAACGTTTTATAATAAATTTTGTACAATGTTAACATTTTTTATCACCGAAGATATATATCCAAACGACTATACTTGATTTTTACTTTATATATGTATAATATCAAAACGTCGAGTAAATCATGTCACACACACACGAAAAAAAAACCCATTGTATGCACGAAGAAAATAATGTACGAGTAAAGGTAATCAGATGCACGTATGTATGTTACATTTTCCGAAACGCGCGTTTTCAAAAGGCAAAAATTAAAAAAAAAATGATAAACTACAGGAAGAAAGAAAGAAAAAAAAACCAACAACTGGACGTCGGTGTGTCACTTTGTATCCTCGAGCAAGAATTATAAAACTATTAAATATATACATATACATACTGTACCTACGAAGAGAACTGAGCTATTAATTACGTATACTACTCGAATGTCTTCCTTCCTTCGGCGTCAAAGGAACACTTTTGTCGCATCTCGAAATAATAAAAAAATAAAAAATAAAAATCAAGAGCCATAAACGCTCGTCTCGATGAAGAAGAAAAAAAAAATGAAACGGTGTTCGACATGATCGTGTGTATTCTGTGATTTTGTCAAACGACGTCGTCAGATATGTACGTGTATATTATGTGGGACAGATATGCGACTATATAATGCGAAGGCGTATATATATGTTGTGTGTACCGACGTAACGATATGTATATGTACGTCTTTGATATGAGAATGTTTGCAAAACGTATGTGTCGTAACCTGAAGTGCTTCGAATTTTATACTCACTTTGTTCGAATTTCCTTTGGATTCTGATGTAAAAAAAGTCACTTTGCATTTTTCGTATTTTTTATTTGAAGGACAAAAAAGTCTAAAAAATTTCGTCGCACTTCAGGATTAATAAGATGTACATGGGTATCTTAATAAGATATATAAGCATCCGCGCGTGTTGATAGGTGAACGGCGAACCACGAAAAAGATGCACAAAAAAAACGTATTGAATGACCACGGAAAGACGCTGTGATGAAACCAAAACTAATTACTGACCATCGGGATGAAAAATTTCATAAGGGTTTTCTGTTCTGAACAACTATATAACACATCGATCCCAATTAGTTTCATCCTGTCATCTTTCCATGTTCGGTCAACTTGTTTCTTTTTTGTGCATCTTTTTGGAGATCTTCCGCTCGCCTATGATTCTATTGATCGTCATCGACGTCACTTTCATCGCTCTGTTACTCATATTCTTGTTGTCTACTGGATTTGAATTTGCTCTTGGAAGTTTCGCGTCGGAACCTGTCAAACCTGTATATATTATAACTGTATATGGAATGTGGAGCTGTGTTTTACATTAAGAGAAAGGTTTTGCCTAATGTGGAGCTGTGTTTTACATTAAGAGAAAGGTTTTGCCTTTTTTATTAATATTTTTAATATTTTGCTTATATTCTATTTAGATTTAATTTCCTTTTTGTTAAAATTACAATATAATTTCAACGTATAACGTAAGTTTTAGATTCTTATTAAAAATAACTTTTTCCCTGCAGTAAAATTTACAACAAATACATGCAATACTTTACTGAACCTTTAACGAAAGACTATAAAAATTTTAGTTTCACACCTTGCGGTATCCTTTGTAAGCCAGTAGTAAAAAATCGTAAAGTTTCTCAAACCTATCCTAGAAATGAGAGAAAAAAAGAACCTTTTCCTATACGTACAATAACGC
>JAPYZO010021711.1:0-10588 GCA_030522905.1 Torymus flavipes | reverse complement strand
TCGGCCCGGTGTGAGGAAAAGTAATTATCGTATAATTTAAACTGATTGAAACAAACTTTGAAATTGAAACTAACATGTTCATAACCTTAAAAAATAAAAAAATAAATAAATAATACGCACGAACCGCGTTCAATGTATGCTACTAACAATCAACATAGTGAAATATGAATTAAGTCTATTGAAAGTATTTCTTCTTTAGTAATTGTATGAATGTGCTCAACATCTATAAAAATATCAAAAGTTGGCTATCAAGGTTAATTTTTAAAATTTTTAATTTTTTCTATCTACTTTATAAATGAAGTATATATGCGGCCTTTTCTACAGCTCAACAACACATATTGTATAATGAGATTGAACAAAGTAAAAAATATTAAAAGAACTAAATTAGGTTTTCTTTTCTATTTAATAAGTTTTATTTTTAAGTAAATAATTAAACGGATCGTTGTTTTATACTAAGATTATCATGTAATTAATTTAATAATTATTTAGTTTTGTTAGTTTGTAAAGAGTACAATGTCTTGATAAAAATTTTGTATTAATTACTCGATACTTTACTTAAGATACTATCAATTTTATCAGTACATATTATATGTAGTAAATATTAAAAAAAAATTAATTATGAACTAAATAAATAACAAAATTTAAATAATAAAAAATAGATTTTGTAAAATTTTATTAAATATAAGTCAATGACGAGCATATTTTTTACAATAAATTTGTTATATTAAATTTAATTTCTTATAAGTCGGTATAATGACTAATTCGCAATTGTTGTACTTTTGAATTNNTGAGGGGGCACCCGGGTTTGAACCGGGGACCTCTCGATCTGCAGTCGAATGCTCTACCACTGAGCTATACCCCCAGGTGTCTGCTCGGCGCGAATAAGTCGCTGTCTAGTCGGAGATGAGTCAGCTACATCAAAATAAATTCGTACTTTTTCAATAAATAATTAATTTACGTCAAAGTAAAAGTTTTTAACAGTTCGTAATTTTTAAAACAATATATCTAATGATATTAACCGAATCAATTGAGTGTAAAATAGGTAGTTAAAGTACGAACTAGATTATAATATATCGTCTAAAAGTATTTATACTAAAATCTGAAAGAATTTCGAAATTAAAATAGAATCATGAATGTGATGAGGGTTTAATGAAAATTGGGCTTAAGGATTATTATTATAGCTTTAACGCTAATTTTTGTTAGGGCATGATTCGTGAAAATATGGTGATATGAAAAATATTATGGAAATGTCATGTAAAATATACGCACCTGGAAATAATACGTATACTTTATACGGGTAAATACATTAGAAAGCCTATCGAAATAAATGATTTTTATTTATACAGGCATGAGTAATAAAATGAGTAATTTTAAAGAAACATTACATCCTCAAACTTGGAATTAATTTAAGAAATATGACAGGTGTTATACTGTTATCAGTTTACGATAACAATTTTTAATTGGTGTTTTTACTTAAAAACGCATTCTGATTTAAATCTTAACTTGGGTTTTATAAAAGATTTGTCTCTTTCTAAGATTAAACCTGTCTCTGTCTCGACAATTAGTTATTTAATATATAATTTTTTCACTTCATTACTGTAGTGTTAATTTTCTTATGATTAAGAGTGTTGTGACAAAAATGAGTTTCTTTGGAGCTTTCTGAAATTTTGACCACCACGTTCGATTTTCCAATATCTATGCGTACGTGAAATTCCAGAAAGACTACACGTGTCAATTTTGAGACATTTAGTATTAATGTTTGGTCTTTTAACATGAACAGCACTAGAACAGTAGGAAAAGAACAGCAATTCAATCCATTGCTGCG
Organism: Torymus flavipes; assembly: GCA_030522905.1. NCBI lineage: Eukaryota > Metazoa > Arthropoda > Insecta > Hymenoptera > Torymidae > Torymus > Torymus flavipes. The sequence goes on along the minus strand of JAPYZO010021711.1, from coordinate 8,763 downwards.
AAACGCTTTTTAAGATCGTAACACAAAACGCCAGCTTATTATTTATCATTATGGTTAAAAGCTTTTAAATAAAATTCAGAGTTATAACAAGTATAGTTTCCGAGAAAAGATAGTGTAAACGTATCTGTATCTGGAAGATTTAAGCAAGGACATCAGGAGCGAGATAAAAAAAACTATGGAAAAACGCGTTTTTCGGGTATTGGTATATATATGCGCACATACATACACTCAGATTCTCCCACACATATTATGTGCTTTCTGATTTTTTATGCTACAGTGATTTTAATGCAATCAATGATTGCATTAATGAATTACAACACCTTTATTATTATAGTACTCTCTAAAGTTGAATTAGTGAATATTCACTATTTCATAGTAGTTTTAAAAAACTACTAAATGAAATAGTGAATATTCACTAGTAAATTAGTAGTTTTTTCCACTAATTGAAATGGTGGAGCAATTTTCACTAATTCGACTTTAGAGAGTATATATTCGCGTCAAAAGTATTAAACATTGGCTTTACAAATATTAGATTTATTAAGTTTTCATGATTTATATTAATTGATATTGAATAATATTTTAGCAATTATTAAAGCATTGTCTATGCAAATGATGATATATATTTATGAAAAATATATTAAGAAACCAAATTTTAATTTTTTATTTAGGGGATACATTATTATAGAGAAGCTTTCGTTTACTTACTAAAAAAAATTATTATTCTAATAAATCTTAAGTAATGACGTTAAATTCAAGATCTTGAGACTACCGCTCATTTCAATATAAAACAAAAAAAATTAGAGGGGGCACTCGGGTTTGAACCGGGGACCTCTCGATCTGCAGTCGAATGCTCTACCACTGAGCTATACCCCCGATCTATTCATCTATTGTTATCGATTTTTGGCAATGAATATATTTTAGCAGTCTAATTGGTAATTTGATTATTAAATGTACACACATGTACACGCGCTAATAAAGAATAGTTTTGAGCAGATAGAATTAAGTTTTACAAAAAGAACATGTCTGCAAAATTATAATCACAGAATTAGTATAGTATTTCTATCATCTAACACTTATTCAAATCATTTAGAAGCAATAGATAAAGTATTTACTTTTACAAATAATATTAACATACCTGTTACTTTTGAAGAAATATTTTCAAAATTTATAATTTTAAGTTAAGGAAAAAATAATGTATTTATATTAGAGTTATACTACAATAGAGATAAAGCTTATAAACGTGTAGAAAACAAGGAAAAAGATTTAATAAGTTAATAAATTGGACTTAGAATATATGTACATACATTCTTTTATATAATATATAAATTATTAAAATAATTTGGCGATCTCGAATTTTCAATAAATCTTTGCAGTTTTTTATAGTTGACATTGAGCGGTTTCTTTTTGGGTATGAATGAAAACTCATATATTTTTAAATCCCGCTTTATAATAGTTAGCATGAATATTTATTAAGTTTCTGCAAGAATTTAAAATACTCATGCGATATTTTGTTTGTAATTGCAGGACATTGTTTCTGTCAGTTGAAAAAAGTCTATCGAAACACCCCTAGTTGTCATACAAATAGCCAAAACGTTATATGGACCCCATAGCGATGTCTAGATGGCGACAGGTACAGTTATATATTGCAGACCACCTAGTGATTTCATGACGCTGCCATATGCCACCGTGACTAAGACACACATGCTCAAAATCAATCCACACCGCCCACACTAAAGGTTCCGTAAAGGCGATTAGACGGGATTTGGTTTTAGAAAAAAATTATTCTCTCTATTTTTTCAGAGGAAATTTTGAACAATATTATAAACAGTATTAAGATAAATTTTTACCTAATCCATACAAAATTTTTTATTTCAATTGCGAAAAATATTATATTTTTTAAATATTTAACATCCTTTCAGAAATAGTTATACCTATGGGTAATAAAATTATTTTTTTAATGCCATAAACTGCAGATAGAAAGAAATATTTGAGGCAAATGCGCCGGCTTAACTGTTAACGAATATGTATTTGAATTCAGTCAAATGCAGGTGCATTAACAGTTAAGTTTTAACTGTTAAGAATTATTCATTTAGGTCAAATACTTGAAAAATTCGACTTTCAAATGAATCGCGCATTTGTCTCAAATATTTCTTTCTATCAGTGTGTTTTCATCAAATTAAATATAATTACATTTTTACGTTATTATTATTGTATAAATTTTGCGTATTAAAAATTTAATAATCAGTTTTAGCAGTTTTTATTTACAGTTTTTATTTACAAGTGAACGACTTTTCACTTATTTATTTTTGGACAGTAAGTTCAAACTCTTTAAATAAGCTGAATGAAAGTGCACAAGTTTTAATTCGCGTACTGTCTCTTCAGCATGTGATTGCCAATATTACAAATATTTAAGTTTTTTCGTGTAAAAATAAATTGTTACATAAAATGATCTTATTTTATAGTTTGATGTCTTCAGCTTGTGTTAAGTGTTTATATCACAAAGATATACTGAAATTTCTGAACATAAATCTGAGCAGAAAAATAAGTATTTATAGAGATTAACTGGCCCGCTATGGGCGAAGATTATTATTTTACCTTTGTTTATTTTACTTTTTAGCAATTCTTTTCTGTCCAAGTTAGACTTATCTAACATTTTTAATGATAATTTGAATAATTTGATTTGATTGTACTTGCATTATAACAGAATTATAAATTTTCACAGATGTATTAATAATATAATAGGTGATGATAATTTCCGTTTTTTTTTACAAATCTTCGCAATCAAATATTACAATTAAGGGGTGATAAAAGTATTAGCAATCTTGAGTTTTCAAGAGGAGGGAAGGTAGGTAGACCGAACTTTTTGAATGATCTAAATGAAAATAGTTCTAATTTAAAATTGACTATCAAATGTAGAAATATTTGTTGCATTAAAATATTAGTGTTTGAAAGAAATAGTATCTTCAAATTCCAAGGTTTAGCCATTTTACTATTTCGGCCTTTCTTAAATAAAAATACAAAAAGTATAAAAATTGTTAAATAAATTCAATAAATCCGAAGGACTGTGCGTTTGTGTGTATATATGTGTGTGCGTGTGTGTGTGCGTGTGCGTGTGTGTGTGTGTGTTTGTGTGTGTTCATATATAACGCAAATAAAAATATTAAAAAACATAAAAATAACCGAAACATAAATATATCAGTAATAAAGCCGTTTTTATGGTTGCATCGAGTTTTTAAAATTTTGTTATTGAAGTTCTTTAGCTTAGTTTTAATAGAACTAATTTCTTTTGCAGTGTGAATTAGGAAGGTTTGAAAAAGAGCAATTTTCAGAGCTTTCTAGCTTCGGTCATGAATTAATCCATCAAAAAAGTTACCCCTCTTTTTCCTACAACTATCATCCTCTAAATATGGAACAGCACAAATAAAGCGAAGCCACCGCATTTAAACTGTGAATCTGACAAGCGAGCGGCGCGAAGTTTTTAGTTTACTAGAAAGAATTTATAATTTTTTAACTAAAATAACTTTTAAAAAAGAAAATAATTCAAACAGATCCATGACTTTTTTATCTGGATTTATTTATGTATGTGTATATTTTATAGCAATAAAACGGATATAAAATTACAGATTTTTGAAATTTTAAATATTAAAATATGTAATAATAAACATTTCATTATATCTTATTGTAGATAGATTTTTTTACTACTTTTCAGAGCTTCAAAGTTAAGCTTCAAATCGACAAAAAAAAAATTCGAAATTTTGTAATACCTACTGTAATATTTGTATGTCGTATAATGTAATTGTGTTACATACATAAATATTTACATTAGGCTTTACTTATTAAGAGTTAAAAGTGAAATTTTTCTAAAATCATATATTTTTCATTGTAAAAGAATAACAGCGCTTGTCGTGGATTCTCTTGGCACGTTCGCCTTGTGCTTTTGAAGCTACGTCACTTTGTGCGGTGGTAGCAAGAGGTCCCTAGCAAGCCGGCAAGCGTGTGATCAATATAAGCGATGACACAACGAGAGCTTATCTTTAAGCCACACCCTCCGGGTGGTGGCATCCAATGGGCGCGCGAACTTGCTAGGGCGCTTGTCCAATGGGGTGAGCGCATTGATTTTTCGAAGCTCTGGTATATTTTTTTTCTCTCCACGCGAAAGTGAATTTCTTCGGGCAGAGTGGGAGAAAAAAGGAAGCGCACCCCGACAGAGAACGAGAGAGAGAGAGAGAGAGAGAGAGAGAGAGAGAGAGAGAGAGCGCGCTGGTGGAGGCAAGCTAACGATAGATAAAGAGAGGGAGGATCAATGTGGGTGAAGATGGGCTTCACTCGTTCTCTCTCGTTTTCCCACTCCCTCTTTTTCTTTCTCGCCTCGCTATCCAAAAATATGACTTTCTTTCGTTTTTGCTGCAGCAGCTTTGCCCTCACCATCTTACATATAGTCGGGTTGTATCCCTTCCTCACCCATACCGTATCTTTTTTCTCTTTTTCACTTTCAGTTTTTCTCCTTTCTTATATTCTTCTTCTGTTTTTTATATCTTTTTTCAGAGCTATTCTATACTATTATTTACGTTCTTCTTGTATATACATTTTCTTGCTACATTTGCATATATTTTATCTTGTTGGTTTTATTATTTTTATCTTCATTTTTTAAATTTTATTTGTATATAGTAAGAACAATAAATAATTATATTTGCTGCTTTGCTGATCTTTTCAATTTTCCATACTTATTCCACTAACTAATTGCATGCAATCCGAAACCTTTATAATTTTATTATGTTATAAAAGTTAAACATTTTTTTCCCTGCATAGATCATTAAAATCGACCAGAAAAGTTATCATTTTTCATATATTTTTTTTAACAATTTGTCGTTTCAGTCTTCAACCCCACAGTTCACTAGAAAATGCAGGAGCCGCAACATTAAACAGAAAATTTCATGTTCCGAGGATATTTGGAATTCCCTTCGAAGATTTCGCTGACACTAACGTTGACTGTGAACACGAATCCACGAATGTATTTTTAATGTCGCTGTCGTTGGTGCACAGAGAGAATTTATTATAGCGGAAGTCAAGCTAGAAAGGAGAGTTTCTACGCAAGGTTTCCTCGATATAGCTGGTTTTGATAATGTTATGAATAATTATATTAAAAACATGTAACATAGCTGTGTTGTGTTTAAGACATTTCTTCCATTGTTTGTAATATCTATAAATTATATAGCATGTTATATCATGACAAGGAGTGAGAGAAATAGAATCAAACGGAAAATCATTATTTTCGTTTGTATCCCCTGAAACAGTACTATAAACGAATTAAGTATCAATAATTCGTGTTTATACGTTTTGGTTAGCTATCTTTTTTTATATTTGGTTTTAAATACACGATCAGATTATAGAGAAAATTTACTAAAAACATTTTAAGATTACCTTACCTCTATTAAATAGAGAATATAACCGGAAAAATCGTTTCATCACTATCCAAAAAATAGCTGTTTTTATTAGCTATTTATTAACTTCGTGATGGCTATTTTCAATAGAGACAATTTCTACCAGAGTCATAAATAATTAAATTAATAGTAATAAAAAACAAAGCCTTAAAATACCAGTAAATAAACAATTCTGTTAGAAGATAAACGGCGTCTTTTCAGTATATGACTGAATTATTATTGAATTATTTTACATATGTATTATCTAATGACATTCCTGTAAAATTGTGCTTAGCAGTCTTTTTTACGTATCTTTGAAACCCATACAATATCCCAGCTTTCGTCTGCCAAAGTATAAAGTTAACAAAAAATCTTTTTTAATGTACGTATCTGAGTACAATTTGATTTTACGGACTCATTTGTGGACGCAAAATGCGATTTCACTTACCCGGTAAAATCGAATTTTACCTGCAAGTATATAAACAAATAATGTTCATCACTCAGCCGTAAGATTTCACGCCTCCGTGTGGTTAAGCTCGGACCGGTTTCGATGTTATCATGCGCTGCGATCACTACCTCGATCCCTGAAATCACATTTTACGGACTAGTGGCGAAAAATACTATTATTAAAGGTTACGTTGCCTGTAATGTTTCTTTGAAGAATCGTTTTTTTCAGTATGAAAATTAATATCGTTTTTTAATTTTATAATACTAGCGATATTCAAACGCGCTTCGCGCGTCCTTTTCTTTTTTGAGGTTGCGTATGCTATATTCATTACGTTTTAGTTTTAATTTATTTATATATTTTTTCAAAGCCAGAACTTAAAGCCAGAACTTAACCATTTTTATACTACTCCAAGTTCAAAATCATAATCTCAATATGATTATTCGGCTTCCGTGGTATAAAATACGATTCGAAACTGATGCGGAAAACCAATTACGTTTAATAAAATGTTAAAATGTACTATTATTTTTATTACATTAGAAGTCATTCAGTCATTGAATGTAAAAATTCCGTTTTAAAATTCAAACAATGTAAATTTCTCGCGCCTTTTTCTAACCGGCCAATCAAAATCATGCCTTTAGGTGCTTCAACATGACCGCCCATCACTTTTTTAAGAAGGGAATCGATAAAAACTAATTTTATTTAATATCGTTTATTCTACTAGACGAGTAACCCGACTTGTTGATACTTTCCTTCAAATCGTTATTTTTCATTATTTCAATTATTCGATTATTCGTTTTCAATATATTATGAAAACCAGTATAACATACCTATAATTTATATATACACAAAAGAACACATTTAATTTTAACGTAGTTTTATCTATACATTAAAAGATGAAATTTGTTTTCATTTATATCAATTTATATATTTTTAAATCATTTTTTCTTTGTAAAATTTACTTGATTATTGGAAATTACATAAATCATTTATATTTTGAGTGCGAGCAATTAAGAAGCATTCTTAACACGTAATGTGCTAGTAAATCTTTTTTTATTATTACTGCATTAAAATTTTATCAGATTATATGAGGTTGGTTAGAAAAACTGTTTAATTAAAAAAATTGAAGATAATTCAACTGTAAAGATACATGACAACCAAGCGATTTTCATTCGCAATTAATCAGAATTATTTTTAATTATTATCAGAATTAATTACAATTATTTTTAATTATTATCGCACAATTGTGTAACTCAATAAAACTATAGGATTATTTCAACTTAAAAATTGTTTAATTAACAAGTTTCTTAAATAATTTTCAATTTACTATTTGATTGAAAAACTTGATGAGAAAAAGGGCGTTGGTACTGTAATTATATTGCATAGTAAAACTCAATATTATTGCCTTAACTATGTTTTTTTGTAAAGTGGACTATAATATATTAATAATAAATATGCTCATATAATTCAAGCAACTAAACAGTTATAGTAACTCAATTATTGTACAGATAACTAATTTGTCAGTAAAGCTTACTATATTTGTTTAGTGTAATATAATATTTTTATTCGAATTCCTTTGATATTTCTAATTTTACTATATAATACTGTTTATTAAACAGTACTATAAAAAAGGTCGTAGTCAAATAATACTATATTGTACCCAATAACATATTTCTACTTTCTAGCTATTTTGACCATAATCTTAAATGTAAACAGTACTATAAAATAAGGTCGTAGTCAAATAATACTATATTGTATAGTACTATTATGTAAAAATATACTATATTTTTTCTCAGTGTAATAACCTTCGCATTTTTAATTATTAATAATATTTTATACCAAATTTAAAAACTCCTGTTCACATCTTCAACATAATATAATTCCTGCAAAAATATAATTTACAACTCTAACGTCACTATAGGATAATTGGAAAATGTACTTCCTAGAAAAATTAGTGTGCATTACGGTTATGTGTATAATAAGAAATACAATATTTCTATTATCATTTAATAAAATAGTTTGTACTCTAAAAATATATTTTTCTAACAAATAAATATTTGATTAATTGCAATAAAGTATCATTATACATTATTTAGAAATGGTATGAATAATTCAACTTATTTTCTTAAATTACATTTAAATACTTTATCAATCTCTTCAAAGTTTTTGTAATAAGATGCTATCATTATTTATCTTAACTCGAAAATCGTATCATCGTTAATAATTATCGTACGATCACAGTAGAACAGAAGTTACATCGAAACATGTAACATAAAATACTTAGGTAATTTAGCAATAATGTGAAAGTCTAGACGGTTATGATTTATTTAAATCAAACATTATCGCAATAACCTAGAGATTATAGTTTCGAAGAAAAAAATTAAATTATATAAGATAAAGTTTTAAACAAGATTACATAGAAAATTGAAGAGGAAAGTTGTACCACTTGCGATCGAACAAAAGCTCATTTATCGACATCCTATAACAAAACAACTATTTATAACTTTTTTAATTACTGTAGCCTGTACTATAAAATAGGGGATTGTAACTGGAGTTATGTTTAATTATTTATAATAGTTCAAAGTTGATAGATAATTTAAAAAATTAAAATTTTATTTTGATGTTTGTAGGATGTAACGAATGTAGCAAGTAAAAAGTTGTAAATTAACAGTTGTTAGAAAGGCCAATCTCTCTATGCAATAAAAGTAACAGGACATCAAGACAATTCCAATTTTCTCTTGCGACGGAATCTCATTCCCTGTCCCATTGTCGTGAATTACCGGATACTTCTGCTGAGTCTGCGCTTATTGTAACCTTTCTTGCTAACGGCACCAAGAAAATATAGTTCTTTCTTCAATGTTCAGATGAAAATTTTTAATTTTTTCAGTCATATAAAAA
>JAPYZO010021699.1:0-10642 GCA_030522905.1 Torymus flavipes | reverse complement strand
ATGAAAAATAATAATTAACAAATATACAAAAGTATAACTTTCCTCTAATTTCAAGACTTAACAGTGGTTCCGGTACGAATCGAACGAAAGTTCGCTAGATCAGCTAAATCAAACTATAAACGTTTGCATTTAGATTAAATAAGCTCTTGAAAAACGAGGAATATATTCTTGTATAAACTGAATAACTAATATATAGAATAAGTCCGAGCTTCGTATTTTGCAGTAAGTAGTTGGGGCCATTCATTGTAGCATGAATTGCCAAAGCTACTGAAGATAAATGCGTACGGCTCGTCGAGTTATTAACAACAAATTATATATTGAATCATAACTAACAAGTGTTGAGAAATATTTTTTTTTACATAGTGAAATTATAATATATCACGCGAGAAAAAATAGCAACCTAATGCAAACGGGACATTGAAAACAAATCAATAATAAAAGTGTTATTAATAAATCAATTTATTAAATAATAATTGCATAAATAAGTATTGAACTTTAAATAATACGAATTAGAACTTCAAAATACTAAATAAATAGAAAAAAAAGACATATAGAAATAAAAGTGACGAATAAATAAATAAATTATATTGTTAAGTAATTAAATCCAAAACGAAATACATAAAAAAATAGCTGAATTATTGATAAAAGCATATTAAAACGAAAATATTTAATAACTTATAGGCAAAAGAGTAATATGTCATGTCAAGTAAGAAGGGCTTAGAAAATAAGGGAAACAAAGGGATTTTGACCAGACAGACGACGCAAAACGATCCAGAATTAAGAAAACAAGTAGATCAAAGAAATAACGAAGCTAACGTTTTCGGAAGGAAACCGAGGGTACCAAGATCACCTCCGCGAATAAACTTAAATGATTTTTCAACACATACATATGTTAACATAACACCTAACTCAATAACAGGGGAAAATACAGAAAAAACCTTAAGTCCAACGACTTCAAAAACAGACCTTAACGTACCAGAAATAACAGACTCACATACTACTGACAATTCAGAGCAAAACCAGAACGATTCGGAATCTACACAAGAACAAAACATACCCACAATAAATATAAATAATCTTTTAATTCCCGAAATAAAACAGGAGATTGTAACACCAACTGAATTTCACACAGCGAATACACCAGGCAAAACATTTGCATTTAATTTTGACGAATCAATAAATTTAGGAAACAACAAACACGACTATACAGACATAGAAGGGTTGCTCAATCAACAAAGTTTGATTTTAGCTAATCAAAACAATATAAATAATAGCGAACAAGGAGAAATTGAAATACACGGAAATATAGTAGAAAATTTGATAGATTTCGAACTAGAAATGGCGAACCAAGCATTAAAATTACCACTTAAAGAAGTTGCAAAATTAGTACCGGATTTTGACGGGAATAACATTCCATTAGACGAATACATAGAAAGATTAAAACAAGCGAAAAAAATAATAGCAGATACGGACGAACAGAATTTAATTCAACTTCTGAAAATAAAGCTCAAAGGAGAGACTTATAAAGCTTTAACACATGTAGATATCCCAAATATTGAGACATTTATTCAAACCTTACGAAAGCTATACCCATCGACGGATGATATATATGCATTATATGGAAAGCTAACACAACAAATTCAAAGATCAGATGAAGATGTACTTCATTTCGCAAATAAATTAAGAGTATTAAGCTCACAAATATTGGATTTAAAAAAATTAGAACCAAATATAACGCAAGATATTTTAGCACAATTCAAAACTGAATTACAAAATACTATACTTAGCAGTTTTAAAAAAGGATTAAAGCAAGAAATTCGAATAGAACTTGGAGAACGGCAAAATATAGATGAGGCAATACAAAAAGCTATTGAAATTGAATTAAATTTAAAAAAGCAAAGTAGTTTAAGAAATAATACTTCAAGCTTATTCTTTAATTTCGAAATTCCAAGCCAGTACAAAGTTAAACCACTTTTTTGTCAATTATGTAAAGAAATAAATCATGAAGCGTTATTTTGCACAAAAGCTTCGTGTGTATATTGTAAAAGTAGAGAACATGTATCATATCATTGTAGGGCGACTAATAATGTAATACCATTAATTTGCAAACTGTGCAGCACAAAAGGCCACTCAATAGACGCGTGTAAAATAAGTAAGGTACCGAATAATCATTGTCAATATTGCCAAAATATGGGGCACGACGTTACGGAATGTCCTACTATCGCGCAATATGAACTGTGTTGGAAATGTAAGGAAGGAGGACATGATCCGTTTACATGCAATAAAGCAGCGAAAATTTCGGAAGCGTGCGAAGTCTGTGGCACTGCGTCACACACGGCAAAAAATTGTCCGTCAGCATTATGTAAGAGGTGCAACAACGTCGGACACACAATGAAATACTGCACGATAAACAAAAAAACAATATGGTGCGCGATATGTGCAGATGAAGGTCACGAAGCAGTGGATTGCGAGAATGCCAAAATTTTAATGATGCAAAATAGACAACAAAACTTGCAGAATAGAGAAATTTGTCAAATCTGCGAGATGCCGGGACATACAGCAAGAACTTGTCGGAAAACAAGCAATAATCAACAAAATACGTTCCCAAATAACAATTATAATTCCTTAAATAAATCCTATGAACATCGGGATAAAAATAGGAATGGATTTTTCCGAACAAATAATCAAAACGACAATAATTTTTCAAGAAATTCAAATAATAATTATCGAGGAAACTTTAATACACAAGTTATAAAATGCGAATATTGTAAATTCACCGGGCATAAGTTAGAAGATTGTAGAAAATTAAAGAATTTAACAGAACAATTTAAATGCACTTTTTGTCATAAAAATGGACATGAACTAGATAATTGCCACGAACTCAAGAGGCTTCAAGATAAATCGAATAAATTTTGTAGAAAATGTAAAAATACTACTCATACAACCGAAGAATGTATTTCGCGACCAACATTTAATCAACAAAATTCGGAAAACTAACAAACTCTTCTGGAAACGAGTGGACTAGAAGAATAAACAAAAAAACACTCAAAACTAGCGCTGATATTAAAATAGGCATATTAAATGATAGTAATAGTACAGATAAAAGGAAAGAAACGGATATGAATTTATTAATATCAAAGAATATTACTGAAAACATGAGGAAAAATCAGGCAATAAATAAATCGAAATCTACAGATAATAACGCAATAAACATAACTGATCTTGATAAACCGGAAATAAATAGTGTTGAAAATGAAAAAGTACAAGGAAAAATAGCAGCAACCAAAATTGCAATGTATTTTTTGAAATTAGAAAACTCACTACAATATATTGAAATAGAAAATCATTACACAAATAAAAAATGTAATTTACTTGTAGATAGTGGGGCTCAGTTAAATATTATCAAGGGAAATCAGATACCTTCTAATATAATTTTAGAAAATAGAAAAATTCATTTATCGGGTATCACTGATAAAACAATTGAAACATTAGGAGTAATAAAAATGAATATAAACGGACTGTATATTGATTTTCATGTAGCACCACCAAGTCTCTGTTTACCTTACGACGGGATTTTAGGAATCAAAATTCTTACTGAACAAAAATTAAGACTAGACGAGGGCTATTTACAAATAAATCACAGTAAAATCAAACTGAAAGCAGCAAATAAAATAAATCATAACATTAGTACAGTAACTGAAAAACCACAAGAGACAGATAAAGAATTTAAATCAAGAATAACGATTGAACAAAAGAAATTTTTAAAGAAAATGATAGAAAATACGGCCGAAAATCAAAATTTAATACCTATAAATCATGAAAATTACCAACAAGTAGTACAAGTAAACGAAAAGACAGAAGATTTTCAAATTAAGAATCAGATGGAAGAATCATCAATATCCTGAGTTAATCAATAAAGATGAAATAAGCATAAAACCAGAAATAACGTTTTACGATGATGTTACAAAAATTTTAAACATGATACCAATATTAGAAGCAGAAGGGAAGGATTTACAACAGGAAATGTTAAATGAAATTTTACCAGAACATAGAAGTGATCTACATTATGAGGAAATTTTGGAAAATAATGAAAATAATATCAAGTCATTAATAAATAACATTAATATTGCTTTTGAAAATAAGGACCAGACAATAGATTTTGAGGAAATTGAATCGACAGACTATAAACAGTTTTTAACAATAATAAATAATAGAATAGAGGTAGATTTCGAGGAGTACAATAAACTTTATGGAAATGAAAAGGAATATAATTTCATCTCGTATGAAATAGATAATTTGCCTGAAGGTTTTCAAATATTAGACGATTTTGATATAGATAAAAATGAAATTTTAAATTTAGGTTTAATAAATCTTGTAGAAAATAAAGATTCAATACAAAATCCACAAGAGTTTAATAGAGAAGAAAAGTTATTAGAGAAAATACGTTATCTAAATTTGCCTGAAAATAATAAAACAATGATTAAAGATCTAGTATTGAAAAATAAAGATATATTTTGGCTAGAGGGGGATAGTTTGGGATCATGTAACGTAGAACAACATGAAATAAACTTAACCGACGATAAACCCGTATATGTTAAGCAATTTCCATTACCTCATAAATTAAAAGAAATCGCGATAGAAGAAACACAAAAATTAATAACAAATGATTTAGTAAGAAACTCAAAAAGTGCTTTCAATGCTCCAGCGTGGATTGTAGCGAAAAAACAGTTAGCAGACGGAAAAAAACGGTGGCGTTTAGTAATAGATTATCGAAAATTAAACGAAAAGACAATTCCAGACCCATATTTATTACCAAATATTACAGAGATTTTCGATAAATTAGGAAAAACTAAATTCTATCATGTTATAGATTTAAAATCAGGTTTTCATCAAGTTCCTATGAAGCCAAGTGATATACATAAAACTGCATTTAGCATTGATCCTTTAGGACGTTTTGAATTTCGCGTTTTGCCTTTTGGATTAAGAAATTCTCCGCGTACATTTCAAAGAGTTCTGAATACGGTTTTAGGCGATTTAATTGGAAAAATTTGTTTTGTATTCATAGATGATATAATAATTTTTGGTGAAACTGTAACAGAAGCAAACGACAGATTTAATACGGTTGCACAAAAATTACGAGAAGCAAATTTAACTTTAGAGCCAGAAAAATGTGAATTTCTAAAAAGAGAGGTATGTTATTTAGGCCATATTATCAGTGAATATGGAATAAAACCTGACCCAAAGAAAGTAGAAGCAGTAAAAAAATTTCCTACGCCTAAGCACGTTAAAAACATTAGAGAATTTCTAGGACTTTCAGGTTATTATAGAAGATTTATAAAAAATTACGCAAAAGTAACCAAACCTTTAAATATATTACTAGAAAAGGATGTAAAATTTCATTGGGATAGAGAGCAACAAGAAGCTTTTGAACAAATTAAAGAATTATTATGTACAGCACCAGTATTAGAATATCCACGGTTTGACGAGCCATTCATTATTACAACAGACGCTTCAAATTTTGCTTTAGGTGCAGTTTTGTCACAAGGTCAAATCGGCAAAGACCCAGCAATAGCTTACGCATCACGTAGTCTACATAAAGCCGAAACAAAATATCATACTTTAGGTTTACAATAGTTACAGACCACAAACCTTTGTTATGGTTAAAATCAGCTGATAATAATACAAGAGTCCAAAAATGGAGACTGAAATTATCAGATTACGAATTTGATATCGTATACAAGCCGGGGAAACAGAACGCAAATGCTGACGCACTATCCAGAAATCCGATAGAATTATTCGTAGTTACGAGAGCACAAAATAGACAAATATTGAATAAAAATAGTGAGCAACCGAAAGACCTTAGTAATGATGAAAAAATCAAAATAATGAACGAAGACAGACAGAAAACAAAGGGGAAGAAGGGCAGACCAAGGAAAAATAATAAAAAAAATACAACTGTGGGTAAAAAAGAGGTGAAGTTTGATGAAAATAAAGGAAACATGCCGAAAAATAACAATATCGTTTATTCTAAAAATTCAATACAATTCAGAAATGATAATATTGTTAATTTAATAAATTTGAACGGAAAATCGTTAGATAAAAATACAGAAATATTAATTCGAAATAAGAATATAAAACCAAAATTATTATTTACAGAAAATAATATAGAGATAATGGATATAAATAATAAAAAACTGTTCATGCTATATATAGATACATCTGTGTCATGTACACTAATTAAAGAAAATTTAACACAATTATTTAATCAATTAAAAGAGTTATTAGTTCGTAAAAATATATGCATTTACAGCATTTCTAAAGATATAGAAATATTGAATGTAAATTGGCTAGAAATAGAAGAAATCTTAAGAGAAACATTTAATAACGATAGGAGGTCATTCAGGGGTAAATAGAACTTATAATAGACTTAAGGAAAAATATTTTTGGGAAAATTTAAAATCAGATATTCAGAATAGAATAAAACAATGTGAAGATTGCCAAAGAAATAAATTAAAACGAAAAAAGACTAAACAACCTATGATTATTACAGATACACCGGGAAAAACATTTGACAAAATCGCTATGGATATTGTAGGTCCATTTAACATAACTAAAAACAATAACAAATACATTTTATCTATACAGGATCAATTATCTAAATTTATAACATTAGTATGTTTAAAAGATCAAACAGCAGAATCAGTTTCAGACGCGTTTATAAAAAAATTCATATGTATATTTGGATGTCCGAAAATAGTTTTAACTGATAGAGGGGCGAATTTTACAAGTAAAATGATCAAACAAATAGCAAGAAGATTTAAATTTGATAAAATAGAAACTACAGCTTTTTCTCCACAATCTAATGGTTCATTAGAGAGAGCACATCATCCGTTATGTGAATATTTAAAAAATTTCTCAACAAAAAAACATGAATGGGATGAACTTTTGGATTTTGCGCAATTTCATTATAATACTAGTGTCCACACTAGTCATCAATTTACACCATATGAACTAGTTTTTGCCTATCCTGCTAGAATCCCATCTAGCGAGCCAGTGAAAAAATCAGAGTTATTACCGACATATAATGGATATTTAGAAAATTTGGTTAATAATATGAGAGAAATAGCCTCAATAGCAAAACAAAAACTAATAATGTCAAAGGAAAAATCTAAATTATATTATGATAGATTCATTAACCCAATAGAATTTAAAATGGGAGATAAAGTATGGTTAATTAAAGAACCAAAACCAGGGAAACTTGAAAAAGACCATTATCAGGGTCCTTTTGACATTATTAAAGTAAATAAAAATAATAATGTTGTAATAGACTATAAGGGAAAGCCAAAAACAGTTCATACAAATAAATTAAGCCTTGTTAACAATAAACAATAGTAACATAATTATTTTACAGGAACTGGACATCATGCATTTTACAATCATTGTACTTCTAACATTTTTTAAAGTAAATCAAGCAATTATTGGTTTCAATTGCGGCTCAACGGACCCGGCAGTGTCAACATATTCTTTGGTAGACACTGGAGAATGCGATTTCCACGAAGAAGATTTGCAAATAACAAACGCAACGATTCAGTTACTACAGTTAGCAGAATTTAAAACAAGTCGAGTCATTCAATGTAAAATAGAAATTAGTCGCACTATCTATAATTGCGGAATGTTTAGTCATTTAGGTCCTGTCGAAAATGGATTACAGGAATATTTGTATGATATTAGTGCGGAAGGATGTAAATTTATTCACGAAACGGGAATATTTAAATATGATAATGCGCACACAATAGCAGATATTAGAGTAAATGAAACAAAAACTGTAGGAATTGATCTTGCGGGAAAAGTAACAGGAAGAACGTGTTCGGGAGAAACATACGCCGATAGCTACGGAAGCTGGGATAAAGTTCTTGTTCAGGGCATTATAAAAATAACACTTACTGAAGAATATGCCAAAGTTAATCTGAATAATAATAAAATACATTTAAGTTCAGGAACGGTTTGCAAATTCTCCGATGAACATTGTATAGATATACAAGCTGGTTATACATTTTGGACACATTTTTCAGATGAAAACTGTCTGATTAATAAATATGATACTTTATACAGTGGTACTGTAACGAAAACTTTATCCCGGAATAATGAACTTATTTATACTGTAAATACATATGATTTGTCTTTTTCACTGACAGCGATTGAAAAAATTAAATTTTGCAATAGAATTATAACAAAAACCGAGCATCCAAAATTGTTTATTTACGAAAAAGAAGATAATGTTTTATTCGATAATGATATTAGACAAGGAAGAGATTTTGTAAACATTAATATTTTTTCTTATACTAACGCAAAATTCGTACACGTGGAAAAACATTTTAGAATGGAATTCAAAAGTATCTATTTAAATATGTTAACCAAAATGTGCGAAGTAGAAAGGAGAGAAATCCAAAATTCCCTATCCTTAGCATCCACCTCCCCAGACGAATTCGCCTACAATATAATGCAGAAACCAGGATATCTTGCCAAGCTTGCAGGAGAAGCGGTACACATAATAAAATGTACACCTACAAATGTCAAAATTCACCACACAAAAGAATGTTACGAGGAACTTCCAGTAATAGCAGGAAACACAACATGGTTTCTAACGCCAAAAACACATATATTGGTAAAAACAGGAACACAAGTTGACTGTGATACTATCATTCCTCCTTATTACAAAATAGATGGAAATTGGATAAATCTGCTACCAAAACCAAGAAGGGTGGAGAAAAATATCACAATTTTTAAATCAAGAATTTCAAGAAACTGGGAACCAGAAAAATTGGATTCACTAGCTACGAGTGGAATATACTCTCAACAAGATTTAGAAAAATTCGAAGAGAGATTATTATTCCCACTTGAAAAAAAGGCAATTGTTAATACAATAACACGCATAACGCAAAGTTCAAACTCTGTGAAAGATGATTTTATGAAAAGTCTACTCACAGAAACAACATTAACAAATATAGCCGAAAATACTTGGAAAAAAATAGTTGAAAAATATGAGGAATATGGAATGATAAGTTCTGGAATTATAATGACAGTAATAATATGGCAACTCATCAAAATGACAATAGATTTAATAGTACGAGGATGTGCCCTACATGCATTATATGGATGGTCGATGAAATTACTAGGAGCTTTCTTCAGTTCAGTGACACATTTATTAGTAGTTTTGAATAAAAAGAATACTTCTCGAAATATAAGGAAACCAGCTGGAGAAGAATTGGAATTACAAGAAGTAGTAATCAATAAACCAACTATTTCTAATCCAACACTAAGGAACTCAACGATTCAAAGGAGGGTAGATTTCGAACTTCCACCCCCACAAACACCAAAATTTCAAAAACTTAGACCTCTACCTCCATGTCCATCTTCAGTTCCTATAAAAGACGCAAATTCTATACCTTTACCGCCACGCCCATCCCCCACTCCCATAAATAATGCAAAAGCTCTACCTCTACCCCCACGTCCATCTCACACTCTCATAAATGATGTACAACCTCAAAACAAAAATCTTTCTACAAAAGTATCAATATTTGCAATTGAATGAAAATTTTATTTTTTAAATTCTAAAATGTTATTCTTCCATGAAATAAACATTGTCTTAAGGGGGGAGGAAACATAATATAATACAACCCAACAAATGTAAACAATATTTATTTCATGAAAACCCTAATAAATTAACAAAATCAAATTTTGTTGTCCCTAAGGGCGCAAAGGACATTGACCTATATCACTTAAGTAAAGAAAGAAAATAAATGACATTAAATTTACTTTTGTTTTTTTTTCTTTAATGGATGTATTATTATTATTACTATTACTACATATTCAAATGTATAGCTTCATAGTTTATATTACAGTACTGTTTATTAGATAAATTTTAAACAAATAAAGGAAATCAATAAATAATTATTTGTTTTTGTTAAATAAAGTATAAAATTAGGAATTGATTCTATAGATATATATGGAATGTTACTATTTAAGAATTATTTTAAGTTAAAATTTTAAATTTTAAATAATAAAATAATGGCATGAAATCAGGATTGGCAAAAAGGAATGGGTGAATAATCTCAAAGAACGTCAAACCAACATACGACAACTGAGTCTCTGCCAGAGAAAGACGAACACAGCAATTTCTCCATACTCAGCAGGTCGTCAACCCAACAGCGACTTATATATATTGTTACAATGTTTTACATTAAGAAAAAAATTATTATGTAAAAATTTTAGAAGCGTTAATTTAATATTAAATATATTGTAGTAGCTTTTGATAATTCAAATCCTCAAATCACTGATGCAATGTTATTAAGTATTCTGGTGTTATAAAATAAATTATTGTATTGATTATTCGAACTTTTACTATCATTCCATTATGATTGAAAATTCTGTAACCGAATAAGTTTAAATTATAATTGTAAATCTTTGTAACAGAAAATTACTAATGGCTAAATATTATTATATTTGTTGAAAATCTACGATATTCAACAATCTAATGGGGGAGGTGTTACGTCTGTGACGTTTCTCTAAGATTAAATTAACATCGATATTTCTCATCAGTAATTTTCTGACCTAGAAAATGATGTGATTGCAAATTCGAACG
>JAPYZO010021680.1:0-11515 GCA_030522905.1 Torymus flavipes | reverse complement strand
ATATATATACGAGAAAAAGAGATCGAGGTAGAAATTTTTAAGGTAAGGGAGAAAGAGAAAAGAACAGTGCGAACGTGTGGCCGGGATTGCGCGCGGGCGCCCACCTTATCTCGCGTAACTTCTTTCCTCTCTCTACTCTCTCGTGCGTGCCAGTATATGCGAGAGAGAGAGAGAGAGAGAGAGAGAGAGCTGAGAGAGTATATATGTGCGAATATATATATCGAGGACCCGTGCAGCCCCGGGCGGCGGAAAGAGCGAGATATCGGGGTTCTCTTTTCTCCTTTCCCCCTTCCCGTATACTCTCCGCGCGTTTTATGTACGTTGAACAAGATTGGTGAGAAATTTATGCCGAGAATTCGCGCGGAATTCGCGCAGGAGGGCAAGAGAAGTACGAGAGAGGTGGGGTTATTAAAATGAGAAAGTTGGAACGATTGTTTTTATGACGGTGATTTTTTTTCCCTCCCCTGGGATGGCCGCGGCAATGCGAGAAAAGTCGGCCTGCTGCTGCGAGAGCGGCGGATGAAAAGTAAACCCACTTCAGCGAGCACGCGTTCATATTTCCCCTTTGTTTTGGGATTTTTCGTATTATACGTATAAGTAAATAATTGATTGCATAACATATTCTTATACGATAAATAATAACGAATAGTATTGTTTTCTAAAAAAAAATAGATGAAGACACATATTATATATCATAGTTATTATTAATCATATACATATACGACGTGTAATATCACATTCTTCATACGCAGTAGTATTTCTTAGTTAGAAGCGCAGCCGTAAAATCAATACCCTCACGTTGCTCCGCGGCTAATATTGACAAATACTGCTCCACTCCTCTCTCCAACAAATCACAATCACAAAAACGTATAAAGAACCGCATCAACGCGACGCAACAGCTTTCCGCTAGCCGCAGCTTTGCCACACTCTAAAATCAAAAAATTCTCGACAACACAAAAAACCATGTCCACAGAGCAACGTAAGTAGAAACAGACCTAACCGATAAGACTCATACATAAACATACATCGCCGCTCCGGTGGCACCGACGCAAAAAAACATTTTTTTACCCACGCCACACTCCGCACATTTACATTCTATTTATCCAACCAACGCATTCGTTTATCATTCCCCGCACCACCGCCACAGCCCCAATTATTACACGTACACGCCATCACGCGCGGTATATGCAAACAAACTCTCATAACTCACCTGCATCCACATACACATCACTGACCCTCCGCCTCCGGAAGGTATACGAGATTAAGAACCGGGGGATAACTTTTTCCTCGTCAGCGCCGACGAAATTTCTGCCGCGCCGCATCGGGCCGAGATCATGCCGAGCACGTAGTAGCAGGGGCCCACGGGGCCGCCGACGCTCGTCTTAACGAAACGCCGTGTGTGTGTGTGTGTATGATGTATGTAGGTGAAAGGAGGTGGAGGTAAACGAGGAAGTGAGAAGAAGGTGTAGGTATACATATATACATCGGAATTCAGGAGGCGACGAGGGTACCGTCGCGTTTTTTGTTTTTTTTTTTTTTTGCTTGACGTGAATATTCATACGGGAGAGGAAGAGAGAAGGATTCGCTGTGGGCACCGCTGTTTTTCCTCGAATTGTGTGCGTTATTAATGAGGGAAAGAGAGGGAGGAGAAAGAGAGTGATCGATACGGCCAGACATTGTTTTGCTATGGCCGGATTGATTCTTTTGGGATGAAGCTCGGACGTCGGTTCCTCATGCGTGTATATATATATTATACTTGTAAGGACAAATACGAATCGGTGTTTCATATATACACTGGACGCGGATTCATCATTCGTGCGTGTCAGCTGTAGGTTATAATAGACCTTCTCTTCGTTTGTAAATGAATAATAACGTGGCCGCGAATATAAATGGTATATACATGAAGTATAATTTTCAATACCACGTCGTAGCAATCGTTTGTATTCTTATATACTTGCCGCGACGTACGTTGCACGCAATTAAATTATATCAAAACGCACTGTCATTAATCACTCGCCCTCTGCAATTATTATATCCATTTTCTTCGGCGCGTCCCATTTTAACTCTCCACGTTTCCGTCGAAACGAGGTTGGCGGATTTTCGCACCGAGGGATAAACCTTGCTCCACTAACGCGTCTTAATAACCCCACACGGTTCGCCGGGAAGATGTAATTGCTGGTATCGGCGGGGGTGTATTAGAATTTCAAGTCGGAAAATCGATCGAGGAGGGTCGTTTCGAAAAGGAAAATATAGGGAAAAGTGGAGGTCACGTTGTTGTTGTTATTGTTTGCATGGTCGCGGATGGTAGAAGTAGATAATATACCGCGCTGGCGAAGGAGGTGTGTGTTTACGCGTGGAGAGTGACACACTTGTTCGCCTGCTTGTTATATACTTACAAGAAGGAACATGCATTTTTAAAACGCTGCGTTGCCGTAAAAATATATCTTTCAAACTATCGGAAATGAAACCGTATAATCACTTATTTCGATTTCTTTCAAGTCGACATATATTCATTTACCGAAAAGGCGTGTGCTGTACGCGCCCTATATACCCGAAATTCGTTCTCTCCTCGCGCGATATACTATACGACACTTATATATACGGGGAAATATGAGACCCATGTCCTTTTCATACGTGCCATATACGCGACTTTAGTAGGGGACAAGGAATTCACCAAAACTCATCGTCGAAAAGTTTCATTCCGAAAACACTGTACTCATATAGTATACAATCCGCACGTGGATCATCCCTCTCTGCTCCGCTTTTACCGAGGGTGCACATATGTACAAAAGTAGATCGACATCGACGACGCGGAGCGCATGAAAAATGCAGGCGTTCGTAAAAAAATAAACCACACACCACAGACAGACGGCGCACAATGATTAATGCTCCGCATCGGTATATATACACCCCATTCTTCCCGGAATAAAATCAACCCTATGCGCGACGAAAATATATAAACGGAACATATAACCTTCACGGCGATGCTCTGAAAAATTCGCGTCTGCGACGATGAACGAACGCCCACCGGACCAAAAAAAAAAAAAAGATAGAGACGCTCGTCCCATATTTCTCGATGAACTGCGTTCCTCCCCTATACGGATGATCACACAGAAAAAAAGTGTATATAACGGGCAGCTAGAGGGGACACGAAGTTTGCTCATCGCCGCCATAAATTTCACCTCTTAAACAATCTCCATATTTATATACTCGCACACACACACACACCCACGCGCGCTCGGTGTTCTCGATCGTCGCTGACCCAGTGACACATACCGTGGAGCTAGCGCCGTGCTCGCGAAGCAGAACACGTCGCAGTCGTTCGTAATTTCTGGGGGGATCGCTCCCTCCTCCCGACCCCCGCGCTCGCGTTGCTACGTCTTATTCGCCGAAAGTTCCCCGCGTATTGTTCGCATTTATATATACATATCGCGCACGTATATAGACTAGGCTTCCATACATAAATCTATAGCCAATATAGCGATTGAATATTCACCGAGAGCGCCTTGGGGGTCGGACCGACTATATATGCCACCCGGTTAATTGCGAGTTTGGAATTTCTTGGCGTATATACACTACATAAGGTGTATAAGGTATGTATACAAAGTTCGCGCTTAAAGAGCGCAGCTTTCGCAAATATATACACAGATGCGTGACGCGCTGGCGATTATTATTGCGTGCGCGGGCGAGGTTCGTTCGCCCCCGCATATACGTATAACACTGCGGCAGTCGGTACGTGTGTATAATAATGGCCGTACGCGCGAGCTGCTAGCGCGGGAAAAATGGGACGCGCGTTATGAACGAGCCGCACGTGTTTTGTGGCGGCGTCCCCATCCTCGCGCGTGAGTATGTGTATATAATAAGTACCATTGGAAAATGTGATGTTTTGCGAATTATCGCGCGTGTTTTACAACCTCGTTATATACTACGTAATATATATAGAAACGCTGCAGCGTATAGTACAGTGCACCGCCTGTGTATTTCATCCGCGGCCATGTAATAAGCGTCTGCGCGAGCCACGTTATTTTAGAAGCTGTATATATGTAGCTCGTTGTTTTCTTACGTAATCAGGGGTTGGCCGGAGCTTTTTAATTATTGAGGTTTCGGAGCAAATAGCGGGGATGCCGCCGCCGGAGCGCTGATTTAGAGCGGCGGGGTTGCGTGCGCCTGCGCGGGTGTATAACCTGCCTGCTTAAAGATAACGATCTCACGCTCGCGGGGCAGTTTGATTCTATGAGGCTCGGCAAACGTGCAGTATTTTAAGAATGTAAATGTATTTGTTTGCTCGGGGAGTGTAAACATATGAAAATTATTAATTGTAAGATATTAAACGGAATCGAGAAACAAGTTGAATACAATAAATGATGAAATGTTGACCTTTTTAACTTTTAAACTGGATTTTTCATTATAAATTCAGTATCGATTGCGCGATATTTATAACGTCATGCGATTATTCGTAAGAATATGCAAAGACTTCATCAACGTTAATGGTCCGTTATGAAACATATAAATCGCGCTAATTAATGGTTATCAAAAATTAAACTTTATGAACATTCCTTGATACGGAGCGCAGAACTGATTATTATCGCGATATTAGTTCATGTAGCTCGTATGTGTTAACTCCCGCATAATTAATCAGCCTTAACCGTCCTGCATTATAAATCTCATCAAGAGATATGGGGATCATTTCTGTTTACATAAATTTTCTACAACCATTTATTAGCAAGGCTCTCTAATAAATAGTCTTCTATTTCCACTTCCAGTGTACACTTCAAATATCTCAGTAAATACATTTTTCTCTGAAAACAGTTTTCAACCCAAACTACATACCATTCACGAAATATGATCGCTCATCTGTTTACCATGCATTCTACAAAATCAATAGTGCACTTTAGCTGGGCTAATTTATTTAGTTTCAGCGACAACACACGACGTGTTTACATACCACAAAACCCCTACCACCCCGAACGACTCCTCACATACAGGCAGTCCAAAAATCAAAACACACCCTCTGCAAACACTGTGCTCACACTCCTCTCCCTGCTTCTCACACCCTCGCGCAACAATCGTCGCAGCGCAAACGCTCACTCACTCGCATTAGCCGGGAACAAATATTGCGTTTTCGCGCGGGACCCCTACAATCACACGCGCGCCCTCTCCAATCGACCAAAAAGCGCGCAGTTGTATGGATTGCGCGCTCGATTGTCACGGGAGGAGAGACAGAGCCGCGTTGTTGACGCACTCGCACACGTGTTGGCTTGTGTTCCCGAATTGGCGCGGATTTATAATGCTGGATCGACGGCAAGAGAGAGACGAGGAATTTAAACGGATAAATTGGCTAGTTTGGGAGGAGAGAGGTCTGATTGATATGGAAAATTTGTGCTGCGGTAGGAGAGTGAGATTGTCCTGTCAGTCAATGTTTAAATAAATCACCGATCGAATGCCGGATATCGCTCGGTGGGGTTGATTTCGTTATTAGTGTAATGCGAATAATTTATGAACTAACTTCCCTGGGAGAAATGTTAACCAGACGTAAGATACTTTTCAGTTAAAATTCATGGCTAAAAACGAACGTTGCTTGTATTTCATAATTATGGCATTTGCACTTCATGAAATATGTATTTTAAGTAATAGTAGAACTTTATTAGACGAACAATATTATTTTTGCATCATGATTTTTTAACAAAATACTTCCATTTAATTAACACGTTGGCTATATAAAATATGCTTAATTTTATACCAGGGTGTTGGTTGTACAACTTAAAGCTGTACAATTTATACTGACGAATAAACGTGGCAACTAAAAAAAAACCCTTTTTTATACCTACGCTTTTGCGGTGAAAATACTTATATTCGATACGTTGCAAATTTTTCAAATATACGGGCGCGCGATATATATCACGAAAATCTTATTTCGGATCTAATGCAATATTTAAGGCGAACGGGCTATACGGCAACCCTACCAGATCAGGTTTTCTGCATGCATATTCTAAATTCGCGTGTATATAGGCGGAATTTAAGCCGCCAAAAGAGAGCGAGAGAGAGAGAGGGAAAGAGAGACTCGTCTCGTCACGGCCGCGGACCACCTGTTCCTCCTGAATATTACATCGAGTCAAAAATAAGGTCTCTCGCGGACTGAAATATACTGTCGGGGCTACTGCCAATGAAAATGCTTAAAGAGCGGCTAATCTTAATTTACGCGTCTTGCCCAACTGCCGTACTCTCTTGGAATATTGACGACATAAAGGATGTGACGTATAGGTGATAAAAGAGCGCAAAGTTAACGTCTTAATATTCTTAATATTACACGAATTTATTGGCCATTAAATGTTATACATACTTTGCAAAGTCCTCTCCGAGTAAAATATAACTTTAAAGGCGCTTTTGATCCTAATTCAGACTGAATTAGTATTCCATTAAAGTTTTAACTCCATTAGAGCGCGAATTCATATTTAAATCAGTCATAATTTTCCCAACTTTATATACATTCCTTATGGCAAATCATTTTCCCCTATATACCATAAAGGCGCCGCGGGGAATATGATATTCAGTTATGCGATAATCCGGTAAATATTCATTATACCCGTATATAAAACGAACGTGAAATGACTTATATATATCAGAACTCCATTATCTTCATTTCAACTCTGAAATACAAACTCGCCATCTCACGTGACGCGAAGCCCCCTGAGTAAAAACAAGCTAAAAAGCAAATCCACTTTAATCTGAAATTACCTTTCATCATATCTAATATCATCCCAGCGTGTATAACCCTTATACCCGCGCGCGCACGTAGTACACACGCTCACGAGCCATCGCTCGCAACCCTCCCTGACAGATACTTAAGGCGGCGGTGGCGGCGGAGTTTGTAATTATTGACGGGAAATTAAAGCGTATCACGCAGAGCTCTTTATGCACGCCCATTGAAATTCACTTAGTCCTTATACGCCCCGAGATCTCTCCAACCCTTCACGTGTATGTGTAGATACGCGCGAGGCTTGTGAAATTCAAATTTATCTCAAATTGCAGTGCCGCGGCGACGAAAAAGCGAGGTCGACCTCGCCATACTCTAAGGCTTTTTTTCGAAAAATTTACATGGATCAATGTAGCGCGGTGTGTATGTGTGTTATACACGAGCGCGGCGGTGTGGAATTTACATGAAACGATTTTGGAATTACGTAGGAGGCTTGGAATTTTATTCGGGAAAAGTTTCGCTGGATTAAAATGGATTAGAAAATGGCAGTGATTAGCGGCTGCTTGATAGTCACAACGTGGTATAACGACGCGGTATCGCGCGATCGTGTTATTAAATTTTATTGGGCATATATAAGCCCCCCGTGCGGCACGACTACGTCCCAATTTTTTGTTTTTAAGTGAATTATATCTCGTCGACCTCGATTTGGACAATGAAAGTCCTTCGCTGGCCCCGAAGAAAATGTGGTAAAAAGAGCGGATTTTGAGAAAAAAAAAGTGCAGGAAGAGAAGAGAAAAAAAAATGTCGCAGAGTCGACAAAAGAAGAAGACATTCGTATAACGCCGAGCTTTTTCTGCGCTTATTCAAAGCGCGCGCCACTTGGCCCATTGTGGGTACGTCCAGTTCTTTACCAATCTCATTTGCATGACTTTTCTGGAGTATTATCAAGAGCTGGCGCGAGTTTGGACGCGTCGTCATGAGAAGCGGAAGAGGTGAATTTCGAATCTCGAGAGCTCGCAAAAGGCTTTTGGCATCGTTCTTATTGTTTTCCCGAGAATCGTTTAGTCGAGAATCAAGTAGTATACCGGTTATATACTGTGGCCAACGTAATCCTATTATTCGTTAAAATCTTTTGTTTCAATTAATTCTTTTAATTAATAAATGAATAATAAATACAATAGATAATAATCATTATTTATAACTCGTATAATTGTATGAGATGATAAAAATTAATGTATCTTCCGCAGATTACATATAGAAACTTTCCAAACAATCGCAAAAACCGCAATCACCGAGAGACCGAGAAAAATACCATCTCTCCCGGGCATCATGACAAACAAAAATTAATCATCCGCTGCCCACGACCTTGCCGAAATTTCATTAAACTTAATCAAATTGACATCTCCGCTCACTCACATATCACGCACATACACACGTATCCGCGCCAACAAGCTTACACATTAATCTCGATTAATTTCATCCAGAAGCTTGAACTTGTCCAATTATTTACTTTCCACGAACAATCCTCCTTGCTCTCTTTTTTTCCGCCCTCCCGCCCCGTTTCTCTCTCTCACACTCTCTTCGCCCACACTTTCTAGAGAAGGAGCGAGGCATCAAAGGCAGCGCCGGCGAAGAAAAGAAGTTTCTATTAGCTTTGTCGCCATCGCGCGCTCGGCGCTAATTTATATTGCGGCCGAGAGCGCACGCGCGAAGATTCCCGTCGGCAAAGTTCTACGCCTCGAGGAAAAGACAGAGAGAGAGAGAGAGAGAGAGAGAGAAAGCGCCGCGTAATTATACGTGGAAAGCTGCGCGCGCGCAGTCTGCGGTGCTCGCTCGTCAATTTTCTTGCTGCACATGGAGAGAGAGAGAGAAGGAGAGAGAGAGAGAGAGCTTGCAGCAGTAGAGCGCTCTTGCAATTAGTCCGGAATTTCGCGAGTGCCCGGCGCATTGTTCGATTCGCCGGCGATGGGTAGAGAGAGAGAGAGAGGGAGATGTAGCCTCCTGTTAAGGGCTTGTACAGGGCGCCGAATTGATGTAAAATTAATTGGGGGAAGGGCCCGATTTCGACGTTAATTTTTGCTTTTTGGAGGAGGGGTTTGATTTGATTAGGGCGGGTTGTTAAGTTAATTATTGTAAGTAGTTATCATTGTAAAAATTACTTTTATAATTTTTTTTTCTTTAATTAAAATGAATCCCACGTGGTTTAAATTTCAACATATCCGACTGCATCAGTATAATGTTTTATATTATTCATTAACTTATTAAAATTTAGTTCATTAGCTTCGGTAGATGAAGCGAGTATTCGTAATATAAAAGCAGAGAATATAAGTCATTCATAATTCATGAATCCTTTCAACGAAATATTTTATTAAAGGTATAATGAGATGTATATTTGAAATATTTAGATTTTTTTTTATTTAGATTATTTTGAATCAACGGTCTAATTTAATATGGATGGTTTAATGAAGCGAACGACCATAAATTCAGAATAAAAATTCTCTATTTAAAATTGAGAACAATTTCGATGTGAAATTAAATTACGATCGAATTATTTTCAAAGCCATACAGGAAACGGTAATTTAAATACAATTATAGGTCAAAATTCAATAATGCACAAAAATCTACCTCTTAATTCAGCATTTAAAAGATAATTATCTAAAAGAAAAAATCATCATCAATATTCTTGGAATCTTAATTATACATCGAAATTCAATAATGCACAAAAGCCTACCTTAGAATAATAATTAAGAAAAAAAAAACCATCATCAATTTTTGAGGCCTTAATTATTCACCATTAAAGAATAAAAAATAGAACAACACGAGTTATATCACAAGTCAGTCTTATTAACTCGCTATATAATCGCAAGGAGCTTTTTACAAAAGAAGTTATTATACTTGCGCGGCTAATTTCATTACGCCGACCGGACGGCCGCCTCTACTTTTAATGCACTTAACGAGAAAATGACTATTGCAAGGAGAGCTACAGCAGCATCAGCAGCGAGCAGCGGTATTCCGAGAGGAGATGGTCCAGCGCGCGGTCTACAATTATATTGATTACAGAGGCTATACCTACTCCCTGCGCATCATTGTTTTAACGAACTGAGGAACGTTCGCTCGCTCGCCCCCGCATTATATCAAACGCAAATATCGAGGTCGGTGCATCGATTTTAATTAAAGGAAGGAGTCAACTTTTGCATTAGCGCCGAGCTCGTTTTTCTTTTTCTATAAAGGGACGAGAGAGATATCGTGTGAAATAATTAAGGGTGTTCAATTCATTTGGCCGGTGCGTGAGTAATGAGCGCTCGGGCGTGGGATGTGCGGGCGCCGATAATTTTGTGCGAGCGCGGAACGAGGGAAGAGAGATATTTCGGACGATGGGAAAATCCGATATTTAGCGCCGCTCGCGTGTATTAAAACGTTACGTCGTTTAATATTTGCCAATGTTGTCCATCAAACGCTGACGGCCCGCGCGAGTTATCCGATTATTTACGCTATATAACGGCGCGAATGAGTGACGTTATATTTTTCGGTGATTTTACACGCTTGACACGCTCGGGTTGTAACTTTACAATGGAATTATTGTATCGGAGCCAAAGAGCACACAATGCATAAGTTATATACAGAAAATTGAGGAAAAAAGCTGCTCTATCTATATACAACAAAGACTTATAAATAAATTATTATCCCTACGACTAATTAAAAGCCATAAAATGTATAGCGTATTTCTAACCCACGCGGTTCACCCTTTGTCCCTGAAATTAATTTTACATTTTCACCCTTGCAAAAAAGTACACCCGCACCGGCCCATTACCGTAACACAGAGGTTGAGACAGAGCGAGCGCACGACTTTGTTAAAATTATGCAAATTGAAAATTTTACACAGGACAGCGGCCGCCATAATCTCTTATTAAAATGCGGCTGTGCCGTGAACATTCCCCTCCCTCCCACTCGCCGAAATTGATTAAAATACCTAATTACGCGAGATACAATTCCGAATCAGCGGGGCGAAAGAACTCCTCAGCCGTGTGCTGTACTGCTATGTAGACACGCGCGCGCCAGCTAATAGTTTCGAATTTCCCGCGGCTGCGAGAGACCAAAATTTCCCGTCGTCTTGTCGCTCGCACACGGCGCGTTCGGCGAGAGAGGAGCAAAGTTCACACGCGCGCGCGCTCAGCCGACGGTAATTAAAGCGCCGGACGCGCGCCACGCTCTAGCGCAATTAAACTTAGGTCAATTAAAGTTTTTCTCCTACTCTCGTGTCCCTTTCGCGCACGGCAAGCGGCGCGTGAAAATTTTTAATTAAAAAAATTCATTCTATATTCAAATCGCGCAAGCGAGCGAGGATAGAGAAAGAAAGAGTGCAGCGAGAGAAAAAGAGTACACGATGCGCACGTTATACGTGATGGGGGAGGGGGAGTAAAATTGCGCGCGAAGTAGATTAATAGACTACGGGCGCGTGAGATTTTTTGCGTTTAAAGGCTTTTATCCGTAAAGTTCGACGTATCGGGGAAGAAGAAGCTGGAGGTGGTGTATAGGAGAGAAGAAAGAGAGAGAGAGGGGGCAAGGCGAAACTATCGGAAAAACTCGGTGAAACTCGCAAGAGGAGGCGATACTTCGCCGTTACACTGCATTATCACGGGTATTTTTCTTCGTCGCGCGAGCGAGCGAGTTGAGGGAACATTTTCCCTCCTTTACTGCTGCTGCTGCTGCGATGGCGAAAAATATTCGAGAATTATGCTGCAAGTTTCTTCCACCTCCCCCAGCTCCGAACGGCTTTTTCTCTCCTCTCGCAGCGCAACTAAAAAGCAATGCATATAACGA
>JAPYZO010021646.1:0-10317 GCA_030522905.1 Torymus flavipes | reverse complement strand
CGTGTATCCCCCCGCATGAATTTTGCGGGCAATCGCCGTCGTCAGCCCCCGAAAATCGCAGCATATTTTATCCCACCGAGCGCACATCACCCTGCATTCATTCGGCAGCCTCTGCGGCAAAAAGGCAAACAGCCGCAAAAAGATCATCTCCGTGTCAACACCACGCCCTGGGCGGGAAAAACTATTAATTTCTTCTTATCGCTATTGGCCGTGAGTGTACATAAACAGACACGGCGACGACATCACGCGCTTAATCCCCAGGATCATCCCTCGAAGTGTGCGAGTGTCGAGGCGCCGATTGATCGCTCGCGGGAGGAAAACTTGGCACACTGCGCGCGCCTACAGCAGCAGCAGCAGCAGCGGCGACGGAGTTTAATGAGTTTATTTGGACGAGTCATCGCGCCTGATTGTGGAAGTTTAAGCGCCGGGCGTCGCGCGCGTGTAAACTCAGAGACGTCTTCTCTTCTCTGCAATATCAGGGATTTAGACGACAGAAAATTTGTAGCGAGGGAAGATTAGGCGCAAGGCCGTTTGAATGAAACGTCACGGGGTGAAACGCACGCGGACGAGGAAGGGACGAGAAAAGGTGGAGCAAAAAGTACGGGGCGATAAGACGCCGGTGATAGAATGGTATAGGGAGGAGAGGGAAAAAAAGAGAAGAGGGTCGTCGATACCCGCGCCGTGTGCTCGCACCTGAAAAGGGCGCGAATCGGATGCCTGAGAGTGACGTTACGGGCTGAGGGTACGACGCAGGGAAGTGGAACGTTAGTAAGTAAATCGATTGGGACGTGGCTGTATTTATACATATAGCTATTTCGAGATTTATTGAATGTCTAGATAAAGGTATATCGAAAAGTAAAAGTACTGAATATGCGTCAGATCACGTTGCGGTCAATCGCAAAATTTATACAAAAATAAAGTTAAATTGTTTCTCTTGTGTGAAGTCGGCAGATTTTAATTGACTTGATGTCGATTAGGATTTTAATCAAACAAATAAAAATGAAAAGTCGAGAAAATACTTTATTCGTGATTTGAACTTTAACTTTAATTTCTCCAAATTGTCCTGAATTTACAAAATTGGAAGACTGTTTGAAAGCTAGCAGTATAATAATACTCTATATTAGAAGTTTGAAACAGTTAAAGTCCATATTCATCTGCTGTACGTAGATATGAACTTTACAAAATTCTTGAAACAATGGAACCTCATGTTAATAAAATTTCGATTCCGCAATAAAACAAACAAACCCAATCTCTGATAGTAATTAAAAACAAGAAAGATCCTCATTATAAAAGCAATTATTTGCCACCACTTGTGCAAAAAAATCAAGTATCCAACAATTTTAATATCGCTCAATCTACAAAGGTACAAACGACGAAGAAAGCTCGCGAAAGAACAAAAATATCTTACAGTTCCTTCTTCATTTATTCTCTCCTCGCGCCATACCCATTCCTTTTTATTAGTTTAACATCCGCGACGGTGGGCAGTGCACACAGCTTCCTCTAAGAACAGGACTATTTGACATATTTTTCCATCGTCGCAAGTTGGCCTGGTACGGCAATACAAAGGGTAAAGTTTTATTCGTACAGAGAGAGAGCGCGAAAATCAAAGAGGTGCAGCAATATCGACGAGCGCAAAGCCCGGCGATAAATACACGCCTTTTCACGGAGCAAATACGACGACGGCAGTGGCACACAAGACAAAGGGTTCGGGCTTGAATTGGAGGAGCAGCCTCATACCACGCCTCTCTAAATAACTAAACAGTACGAAAATGGCCCGAACAATGTGGGGGGGCTGTTCTTCATCTATTCTCCAGTTACATGGAGTAGTTTCGATCGCCGATAAATTGTAACTAACGCTGCGGCTGCATACAATGCGAGAGTCGTTTTTTATAACGATAAAGAAAGTACGTTTCGAGGAAATGTGTATACATATATGCGAATGAACGCGAGAGTAAATAAAATTTAGCGAGACGTGAAATATACTGGTAAATGCAAAAATTAGAGCTCTGATAAATATTAAAGTATGTTTCGTGCTCTGCAGTTTGAAACTGCAATAAAGTATATTTCAAAGCTAAAAGATTCGCGGGTAAACAAATTATAACAAAAAGTTATGATACGATTACTACCCGCATTAAAAAAAAATCAGCATGAAAACTCTTTCATAATAAGTATAAGTATAATACTATATATCATTCGTCGTTTCGTATACGCGGTCTCTCGCTTCTTCCTCGAAACACCCTATATATACGCGCCATCCTCATCTCCGCTCAGCGATCCGGGAAACTAAATCGCTCGGGTATATATAATTTTCGTTATATACAAAGTGTAACTTTTAAAGATTCGTGCGGGAAAGTTTCGGGGAAGCCGGCGTATACGAGACCGACCAATTATATAACGTTCTTTCGCAAGCTGATGCCGCCGCCGCTGCTGCTGCTTCAACTTCCCCAGGCGTCGTCGCCGGACTCCCGGTTAAATCGGACAAAAAATGGCACGACAGAGAGAGAGAGAGAGGAAGAAACTCGGATGCTCGGCACGCGGCGACGACGACCATATAGATATATCTATATACACGAGGGCAAATCAAAATAAGAACGGATAGAGACAGCCGTGCGCGCGCGCGTTGCACCGGGTTATCCTAAATGGACGGCGCGCTCGCTCTGAAAAATAAAGCGAGAGGAGATAAATGGCGGAGACGTGAAGAATGAAACCGGAGAAAGACGCGCAGCATGTGTGTGTGTATATATGTGTGCATGCAAGTGGACGAGGGAACCGGCGGAATTGATAGCGAGCCGAGAGGAACGCGCGGATACTGGAGGTGGCGGAGAGTGAGGGAACTACACGTATAAAGCTCAAGCACCGAGGATACAGGAAGGATTAGTTTAGATTAAGGTCCTCGGAGTATAGCGCTCGCGCGGCGAATGTCCGTAGTTTCCATGCTAACTGCCGCGGCCTGAATTGCGAATGTCTTTCCTCTTTACGCGGCTGCGACATGCGGGGCCAGTGAACAACGCGGACGAGAGAGAGAAAAAGAAGCGGCAGGGAGAGAATTATTTTTCGCCCTCCACTTTTTTAGTCCGAGCTAGTGAACCTTTCGAGCGAGAGAGAGAGAGAGAGAGAGAGGTCAAACACGTGCCTATCCGAGAATCTTAAACCCCTCGAGCGAGTTGAACGGTTACATTCTTTTTCTGGCCTGGGAAGTGTCTGACTTACATGACAACTGTAACTCTCGCTCTCTCTTAGTCGGGAATACAAAGCTTATACTCTGTAGCTACACTGTTCGAAAGCGTACCTGACAGAGGTCGCGGCGGAATTACACGTGCCGATTGCAAAGACACGAGTGCAGATACATTTTGTGCTACTTTAAGGCGCACGCGCCGATGGAGAATTCGAATCGACGCTCGTATGAGCAGCTGTAGAATCGATAAATATTTAGCGCTGGAAGCACGCGAAATGTGTGCTTCATTTTTCATATATAATGGGAATGTAGGTTATGAAAATATAGAACCTTTCGGCGCGGGCTCTGAAAATAAATACGGTATACATCGATATGTGTATTTCGTTTGTATAATTATTGAATTAAGCGCGGTGCTCTTGAAATATACGTGAATAATATTTCCAAAGAATTTCGGGCTTTATATATATGTATGTGCTATGAAAATTCTTAAAAAAGCATTATATCGTTTCAGCGGGAATTCAAACCTTCAAAGGTTATTTTAATATAATTTCAAAACAATATGCGGTACGCGGAATTTCGCGACACACACAGACACACAGCGAAATAAATATGATTGTCTTTTTCATTTTATATTCGCGGAGAGATAAAAAAACTCGCGCACTTCGCGCGCGAAAATATGTTGGGTGTGTTCCCTCTCGGTGGAAATGAAATATTTCTTCGACTATATATTATATTCCGAATATTTTTCCCTATTTCGCGTGCACGTTCTTCGCATTGTCCATATAAATTTACCTTATAATTAGGTTGAAAACACCATTTCAAAAATATTCTTTAGAAATATATACACAATATCCACCACACAAAAGCTCCGAATTTCCTTTTACCAAAAACACCCAAAATATCCGAAATTACCGAACGCATTGTTCTCTCACTCTTCACTCTCAACATTACCAAAACCATCATTTTCCAATCCTCTCGAGCACATTCCTACTCGCCGCCGCCCGATGAAAACGTCAGACCATCCAAGCGCCTTTAACTCCCCATTAACCCAATTCCCATTTCATCGACACATAGCGGGAATACTTCCCACTGGAAGGGTTAATAACGCGGCCCGCGCTCCGGCATTATACGCCAGCCAGCCGGACATTCTCTTACAACGGGGAGGGAATATAACGTCTTGCAGCCATACGCGTGTTTTCCGGGCCGCGAGGAAAATTATGACGAGAGCCGCGCCCGGAAATTTCGCCTCCTCCAGGAATCTCAAATTCGGCCGCCGCACCGCGTGGCTACGTCCCTGCATATTACACGGCTGTGTGTGTGTGTGCTACTAAGTGTATAGGTATAGAGAGGAAGGAAGAGAAGGAAGGAGGGTGGAAAGGTATACCTCTGCAATATCCACTTTCGGCATGCAGTATTGTTCCCCATCTGGCACTCGCGCGATAGTAACTGCGCCGGCGGCCGAATATCTCGCGGGGTTTCAACTAAAGTCTGACCAATCCGGCCGCCGAGCCGCTTCCTCCTCCTTCTCTTCCTCCTTCGCTTATACATATCCCCATCCTATACATATACACCCGGTCTTCGTGTTCTGTGTCTCCCTCGTCTTTATGGATTCGCTAACTAGGAGCCGTCCGTCGCCTTCCTCTCCTTTATTCTGCAGCGTACTTCTCTCTCTACTCGTGCCATTCCTGACTTTATGTGTCCCGCGGCGTTTTTGCGCGATATTTTCGTATTACTCCGAGCGACTGGCGCTCTGTTTCATTTTAACGTTCCTCCGCTCCGGGCTGACATTCATCTTGGCTATATGTACCGCGCGCGGCCTTGTTAACTCGCTATATACTCTCGTACCCGACGAAATTTACTCTGATTTTGTAAAGAAAGCGTATATCACGCCGCGCTGAAATGCAGGCTTACGTTTTTACGCTGTAAATTATGAGGGATAATAATTGCTATTGCCGCCGCCGTGAGGGCGCGTATAAAAAATGCGTATATCCCGGTTGCCTGAATTCGTTATTTCTATCGCGTGTTGAGTTATTTTTTTTGAGCGATGCTTCGTGGGCGAACGGTGGGGGAGGAAAATTTTACGTATTAAAATCTTGGGGGTTTCTTTATGCTGCGCGTGCGCCGCACGATGTGCGCGGATGCATATAAAAAAGTTTGAACAGCAGCAGCCCCCCGTCGAAGGAAAAAAGGAAGAAAGTTATATGTACAGTGCATAAAGTGCTGCACTAGATATACAAAACTTTATGGCCGCCTCGTGATACGACTCGAGTAAGTTGGAATGCGATATTTCGGCGCGAGTGTACAAGATGAAAACATTTCGAATGAAGATGTACGTTGAGGGAGAGTATGTATAATATACGTACGTGACGCAATATTTAAGGACGTTACATCATCCGTCGTAAAATTTTAATTAAATTTTAATTACTACGGAACCTTTTTCGCGGTTCTATACCCTGCACAAGAGCCTAAGCCACGCCTTTCCATTCCTCTTCACTTTCCCTACCCAAAGCCCTGCCGCCACCTCTATAAATTTCGCGTTTTACGTTTCACCGTGGCCCTATCCCTGCAAATCGACCAATCTCCATTCGTTTTTTTTTAAATACCTATGCCCCTATATCCCAGCAATAATTCTCCCCGCGCCGCGTCATTTTTCACTCTTCGGAGGCGAGTTCCAGGTAGCTTTTGGCGTTGTTTTTGCGCTCGCGTTTCGTGCCGTAAAACGCGGAGTATCGCGCACAACGGCGAGATTGCCGGATGTCGCTGTATATAAACCAGGCGCGCGCTGCGAAAATATTATCTGGTTACTCGCGGCGGTGCTGGACGTCATAAAGATGGAATTTGGATGGGATACGCGAGAGTCTTGGACGCGATGCAGCAGCGGTTTGACGGTTTGGCGAAAGTTTTCAGGATTTTCGTGAAATAGCGTAATGGTGGTGGAATGCGGAGGTTGGGGGGAGAGAGGGAGTGCGTAAAAATAGCGTGTAAAAAGGACAAAGTTTTGGCCGCGGAGAAAATGTAGTTTTTTACGACTCTACTAGGTCGGAGCTTTTTGAGAGTATACTTTTTGTACAGTTTTAACGCGGATTTTACACGGTATTTTATTAATTTTGGCCTGGAAGGCGTATAGAAATATTACGAAGTGTGTTGGTTATTTAAAAGTGTATTAAAAGTAGTGTGGCAAATACTTTTATCGTAAAATATAGTTTATATGGTATTTTAAATAAAGTATATATTGTTTACACGAAGTTATTGAATATTTACTTTAATATTTAGTATTTATAACAATGCGTTTACTTAAGAACAATATGGAACCTAATAATGAGAATACCTTAATAACTATTTGCGCTTTTGCAGGTCATGCTCGTATATTAGGATTGCAATTATGGGTTGCCTAAACAGAATGTAGCTATAGTAATACCTTTGTGCAAATTAATTGTTATTTGGCAAGCAATTACTCCAATTTACCTTTGCAATAAAATTTAGATTAATATACAAGTGAGACTAATTGAGGAATCCAAATTTTTCCGATGATATTCAGAGAAGGACTAATTTCAATGCTTAACTAAAGACAAATTGATATTTTCAAATTGGAAAACGATAAATTACAGTTCTCTGATAACACGCATTTAACGTCACAATGATTGAAATATTTGAACGGTAATAAAATGAATTTTAATGCTTTTTGGCAAATGCCTACCTGATGAAAAGAAAATTATTACTGCTTCCCATATGTTTGTCATCCGAATTTGTATAATCATTAACGTGGAAATTCAAACAAAAATACATAAATATGCTTTGCATAAATATGAAAAATAAAATCATGTATTTATGCCAATCATAATTAGAAAATTTTCAAAATTATTATCGCATATGGCTACTAAGCAATTGAGTACAGATCTGATCAAAAACTACTTTTATGATTTTAAACTAATAAATTTTATTCATAGAGGCATATGATTCGTCCAGATAATAATAAAAATATAGGTATATTATCATCACATACAAAATCAGCTGGCGTGTTGGAATCCGGTGTGAAATTTATGTTGAACAGCACGAAGTTCAGAAAAAGAAGCGCGAAAATGGCGAAGAATATTATCACGTGCATTCCAATGTACAGTTTGAAATTTAATAGAGACTCTCCCGCGT
Organism: Torymus flavipes; assembly: GCA_030522905.1. Taxonomy (NCBI): domain Eukaryota; kingdom Metazoa; phylum Arthropoda; class Insecta; order Hymenoptera; family Torymidae; genus Torymus; species Torymus flavipes. The sequence goes on along the minus strand of JAPYZO010021646.1, from coordinate 2,996 downwards.
GCACGGCTTGCTCGGGAGTGAAAAACGAGTAAATGTATATGGTCTACTATAGGTTGCAATTTTTCTTCCAGCGTGGTGAAGAGGTAGGCGCCGAAAATGACTCAAAAATTTATCGTTGTACATACATTCTGGGTTAAACTTTTGGTTTCCGAGAAAAAGCGTGTAGCACTTTCATAGTCTGTTGATTACTTTTTACATAAAAAAAAACTTTTTAAAACCTAAAATACTTCAAAGTCATAATAATGTTAAACGCTAAACTTTTTTCCTTGAATCCAAAGTGGTTAAATTTATCCCTACATTTTCCGCATACATTCCCAATGCAATTCAGAATAAAACAATAATTTCAAAAAACGTCAAGCTTAGCAATTAATTCTAACCAAATCCCAATCTAAAAGAACGTATATAATCACACTTGACAATAGCGTAACACCGAATACCCGATTTGAATTATCAATACGACCCCTATAACCCCGAAAAAATGTGTCCGCGAGAAAGAGAGAGAGAGAGAGAGAGATCGCGCAAACAATCGCGATCGCTCGCTTTATCCCCAACCCGATTGGCCGCGCTTGGTCGAGCAAACACGCGTCTGGCAAAAACGCGCTAAGTCCGGATTAAAAGCTGCATGGCCCACCGAAAAATTCAATTTCTAACCAATATTCATTGGCGCACATAGCATCGCGCGCCAGCGATGATCGGACGTTGCCGCCCCGTTGTCGGCCCCTTGCCAAACGGTATATCAGAGCGAGCCGCACGCGTGTCGCGTACACACGTGTACGCACATACACAGGTACATATATATATACACGGGCGAGCGGGCATTAACGTAGAAGGTATAACAACGTAATGCAAAGTAAACGAACGGGCCGCATAAGCGAGCAGAGCGCGCGCACGATAAATACTCGGTGCGCGCAGGCGCGGTTGGCGGCGGCGTGCCGCACTCACGGCCCGTTTATACGAAGTTTATTCGGAAAACCACTTCGCCCTCCATACCCCTCCGCTCGTCGTTATATCTGTGCTACGCGCGTTTCGTTCCGCCTCTCCACCTCTCGTGGATAATATGCAATCTAGAAATTGCTTCGTTTCGCCCGGTGATAAGCGCGTATCTGTACCGGAGCGAGTGCGCGCGCGAATCATTTTCCCCCGTGTTTGTGTATGTGCATATTCGTTTCTATACAAATGTGGGGGAAGGGGTGTATGTGTATATACGGGTGTAAATGTTTGTATTCGTCGACGCTTTTGTAAGAGAGCGCCAATGTGTGCTGCTGTGCGAGCGAGTTTGCGAGAATTTTACAATTTTTTGGTAACTGAAATCGTCAGGTTTCTATTTTATTATTTATTTTTTTTAAGGGGTGAGGGCGGTATTTTGTGGATTTGACTCTTCGAGTTTTCTATATTATATAATATTGAAGAGAAATATCAAGTTTGCTTTCTCAAAAAGCTTAGTAACAAGGAAATTTTTCGACTCTGAGATTTCGATGATTTTCATCTGTAGAATAATGTATATTTTTTTTTTTATAACTGTCCGCATTCAATGAACCACCTTGCGATTTGGTAAGCGAATGGCAAACGCTTAATTACTATTTCTATCAGGGTTCAAACAAATAGAAAGAAAATCAACCGAGAAAAGCAAAACTTTATCTGTTTTTCTCAGGATCAGTAAAGTTGATTTCTTGTAAAGCTACACTGGATTAAAAAAGAAAATACATTAGCAAACAGTGAAAATCCGTACATCTAGAATACCATTCGAAGTAAAGGCTATTTTTATCATATTATATTTTCATTTAATCATGTTTGCATAAAAAAATTTTGCTGTACAAGATCTTTTAGACAAAAAAAAAGAAAATCAAATTTGGTAGATATCAGCAAAAAATTTCAATGACTTTAGCTTTCGGAAAATGGTAAAATTTTTGTACATCACCTAATCTAGATGAACTCCCCATGTATTTTTGCTCATGAAATAATAAAGATGTAAATACTCGATTATAAGCGCGAGTATTAGCAGAGACGAGTACGTGCAAACGAGAAGGTGTAAAAACGTTGACTAGAGGTCGAACGAGCAGCAGCTCGCGGGCCGCTATATACGCTCAACCAAGGCAGCAAAGTTTTTATTTCATTATCTAGGGGAGAACGTTAAGCGCATAGCCGAGATTTCCTCGATTGGCGCGATTCTCGCAGCTGCGCTCGGCCGCGGAAATTGCCGACGATACTCACTGCTCTCTCGACCGAAGCTCTACCCTCTTCCTTCATTCCCCTCCGACCGTTGCTTCGAATTATTGCGAGTGCGGGTGTATTTAAAACAGGAGGAAAAAGGGAAACAGAGAGCGAATATATTCGTTTAATTATACGCGAAAGAATTAGGTGCGCTTTTTTGCAGTCCGGCGCGCTCGCGGCTATATAATTGAGCCTTTTCTCGCCGCCGCCCGTGGCGCACGTGGTATTTCGAGTATTCTTTTAATTATTTCTAACGATGTGAAAAAGATTTTTCAGGGGGAATTCGCGAACGCTGGAAATTCCGGAATAAGTTGCCTTATTGCCATAGTCGGTACGTTCGAGGCGAGTGGTAATGTAATCTTTGCCAGTAATTCTCTCTTTAAAATTAATTCCGAAGGCGTGTAATGAATTTTTCAGCACTCTTTTTTTCAAACTTATAATGATCGTTGAATTAAATTTCATGCGTAATGAGCGCACGGTAATGCTTGTATAGTTGGAATATGGTTAAGATTATATTGCAAAGCTGTTCAAAATGTGAAGAAAAGTTTTCGTTAATTAATTTTGTATTAATTATTTTGATTTTAGTATTATAATTGTATCCATGTCAGCGTGGAGTTTCAATTTTATATAAGTACGTGAAGTATATGACATAGTTATATTAAAGAAGAATGCGCAAATGTACAAATAGCTCAGAAGTGTTTTATCCACTTATTATTATTATTTTATATTTCAATGCGAATAAATATCAATAGCTTATTCAAACATTTTGAAACTTTTTAATATAT
>JAPYZO010021569.1:0-11430 GCA_030522905.1 Torymus flavipes | reverse complement strand
CGCGCTACGCGTACTTCGCCAGCTCGGCTCTCGATCGCTCTTAATTAGAGTGAAATTAGGTGGATTCTGTTGTTTTTTATTTTCTTTTTTGAGAAACTCGATCTGAATGTAATTTGTGTAAATTCAATAATAAAGTGCGGGCGTACGAGTCTTATTTTTAGCTCAATGATTTAATTAGTGTAGTTGTACGCACTTAATTCCCTCGTTTATAAGATAAATTATTGCTAACGCTGTTAACGAAAGCTAAGTGTATACGTATAGTGACTGAAAAATCATTTTACAATATTCCATCCTACTGAAATCTCATTTATTCTGAAAAATGAGCGCGTTATCGAATTCAGAGCAGTCGCGCGCCGTATGCATCCGACCTCTGCGCTTATATTAATCTTGGCAGTTTCATCGACGTGGCATCTCAGCGGCACATGCGTGCGTGTGTAGATATATATAGACAAAGAGTGCATGCGCTCCAAGGGTCCAGAAAGTGTGTGCGCGCGAGCTATGGGGTGCAGCGAAAAATTGGGGGAGAGCGGATTGTACAAACAGGGAAATAGGCGCGCAGAGCACAGCCGGCCTCGCTATTCGTTTCGCCACAGTCTGCTCCAATCTGACACTATTGTGAACATATTATCAAAACCGGGGAATGTCTGCAGCTCTTGCACAGGACGGAGTTGTGCCTATAGAGAAGATTTTACACGCTACGATGGAGGAAGAAATTCGAAAATTCGCCCGGCGCGACGAATCGCGCGTTCCTCGTAAAGTTTCACAATTGTCCAAATATATGTAGTTTGTTGTGCCCTACCGCGGAAACATCGTCACTTTTGTGGCATTGTGCGACGTATAGTGCGGAGACAATGAGATGTGGAAAACTCAACCCGTTGATTTCGAAAGAAAATCGAAGAGTATGTTATATCCAGAGGGTAAAGTGTGCCATATATATAAGGGCTAAGCAAATAATAAGTTTTCGACAGAGTTGCCGGCAAGTTTAATAGAGTCCACAAAATTCGAGAATTAATGATCCACCGGGACTTTCGGCTGAAAAGTTTTCTATTCGCAATAAGAGCGGAACTTTCGAGAATGATTGACTTTCTTTGACCATTGGTCAGCAGCAGCAGCACAGTACGCTTTTGGAGAGAGGAGGCGCGCAGGCTGCAATCAGACATCATCAATCATGACTTCCCGGATTCGGCGATAATTGAGTAAAAATGTACTTTCCCGGAAATCCATTTACCATTATCACTCTAAAGTGCGAAGGATCCCTCGCACCCTTGGCCTGCACTCACAATGCCGCACTACTGTTAATATTTACTCGGAGAAGTATCAAATTTTAAGTGTCTCTGCACTCTCGGTCGTCTTGCTCTTAACGGTATTGACTGGGGATACAAGTTCATGATTGTTTACTTATAAAAATTACTTTTGAAATACTACTGTACTGTGCGTTTCATACGTAAATCATATTTTAATTTTGGCAAAGTTTCAAAATAAAAAAGTACGTCGTTCCAAGAATATTATAATAAATTATGATACTTCGACGTATGAAATAAAATCTTTCCAACTTTTTCACGTATATTTATTAAAGAAAATGACTAAAGTCACCAACCAAAGTTAAACCAAATTGCAAAGAATTTTCGTCAGCAAACAGTTTCATGACTACAACCGTAACAGTATAATAGCCCAAATTAAATATAAAACGTTAACGGTCGCTTCTCAAGTTCACACTTCCACTTCAATTTACGGCCGAAAACAGGAAATAAACGAGCATTAATAGGTACAAAAGCTAACGGCGACGGCTTTCAAAATCAGGGAGGTGCCGCTCTCTCACATTGAACACCGTATTGCAACTACATCTTTGAGAAAAGCCCCGCAACTTTGCGCGCCGCCTGCACTCGAAGAGTATTTTGACCCCACCCACGCGTCCAGACACACACACACACACACACGCGCGTGTATATATATACACGCGAATGGTGTGTGCTAGGTCAGCCGGCCGGCGTCGTCGCCCCAACGCCGCGGTCGGACTCTACTTCCCCCTATATATGCGCGCGCTCTGCGTTTGACCAGAGCATTGTAAGCGCGAGAATGGACCATTGTCGAATTGAATCATCGCTCTGGCGCAGCCAGGGTGGAATATTCACGAAGGGGAGAGAGAGAGAGAGAGAGAGAGAGAGAGAGAGGCTGGCCGATGGTCAGTCGCGCCATTATTGGCGTATATGTACACACGCGCGTGCGTCACTAACACCCGTGATGCCCCGTGAAAGAGAGCGCCGCCACTCGAGACACAGAGCTATATAGCGCGCAAGCAGGACTTTTCTTGAATAATCGTTCGCTTTCGGGGCCGGGAGTGAATTATTGGCCTAATTGTTGTGCGCGCTCGTAATGCCCGTTTCGCCGACAAATTTCCGGGCGGGAAGTTTTCGCTTCGAAGGAGAGAGAGAGAGATGGAGAGAGTGAGGTGACACGTGTCCGGCGCGCGAGCCGAATTTCAATTGACCGAGGGGTGCGAAACTGGCCGCGAGAAATCCGATTACTTTACGTGTTTGATCAAAAATGAAAAATCCTCGCGCTCTCGCGCCGGCACGCGCCAGCAGTATAAGGGGCGATTTGCTCGTATATTTAAATGGGCGAGTTCTTTCGACCGTGTTGCTGTGTAAGTGCGCGTTTGTATTTATGTAGAGCAGGAGGGGAGAGTAAAACGCGAAATGTGTTTATTTGGTGGTGCATGCAAATGCCATTGGGGGGACAGCCCCGGTTTAATATGCGTCGTGTTTTGGGGAGGGTCAGCGGCGTGATCGCGGGGTATGTCTAACTTATCATCATTTTTCGGACATAATCGACTTCATTTAAATATCATTCAGGTGCATTTTCAAACTAATACGGGCTCTACTTAGTCAGTAAAGATTATTTTATTATTTCGGTTTAGCGATAATTAAATTGAAATTGATTAGTAGATTTTGTACCATCATATACTATAATTTAAAAAAAATCTTTGCTCTCTTTGACGAAAGAAACTAGTGAAATAATTACGACAAATATAATTTGTATGTTTATTGTTACAATAAATAAGAGATTGTAATAACGGTATTTTTATAGGTTTTTGACTGTCTTTTAATTAGTTCGAACATTTTCATTGGAATAGCTAGTTACTTTATAACTAATCATTTTATTATTATTATTTACATATTAGATTAATAATCTATATACACTTCTAAACGATATAGTTGTACAAGTGATCTTCGAACACTATATAAGTAGTATAGACAAATCTTTTCAATGAAAAAATGTAAGTAAATATAGATTATTATTACCATATAATATGAACATAATAACTTGGAAAAATAGTCCTTCAAAGTATTTATATACATCTCTTTTCATCACAATTTTTTTATGGCTATTATCACATCCCACGATGTCCATTTGAAGTGGATGTTTGTTTTGGCTGTCATCGCCAGTCAGATTTTTTACGCAATTGATGCCGCTCGCAGACAAAACGCACCATCCGAAGCCCCACTCGATCCCGCATGAAAATTGACCAAAACTGGGCTTTCAGGTATACAGATATATTCGCTCTCATCGAATGGGGCCGGCATCTCTCTCTCTTTCACCCGACATTGTGCCTCGACAAAGCAGAGGCGGGTAGGGGGGTCAAGCTGTCTCTCTCTCTCTCTCTTTCTCGCTTCCACACATTGTTCGGCTTATAATGACGTCGCACTCGGTGTGTGTCGTGTGTCATATCATGACTGCTGCTGTTGCCGGACTATTTTATATATACGCAAGGGGCTCGCGCACGCGCGGATTCGCTTTTTCTCGGGCCGGTAGTTTATACGCTTCATCATGATATACTTAAGAGCACGAGCTCGCGACGCGTGTATTATATGCCATATAGGAGGGGTCAGTGCGCCGAGATTTTATGAAAACTCGGGCAAGGAGGCGAGAGTATCATTTTTCATATTTCTAATCTTTCTCGCTAGGTGTGTGTATATTATATTATACGCCGGACGTCAGCTCTCGCCGTCCCCCTCTTCATTATGTCGTTTTCATAAATAAGCCCGGCCCCGATGATGACCACGCGCCTTTACACCTATATATATGTATTATATAAGTCACTTGCACGGCTTTTAGGCATGTATATTCGCTGCGTGATGTCGGTCATTTTTCACGCGTTGAGTCCTAGTGTATATTATATGCATATAGGTATGTAAAAAAGAAAACACCGTATGGAGTTTTATTTTAGGAAAATTTTCTGACTTTATGAGCGAATGGGCAGTAAAGTACTAAAAGAGCCTTGTAAACAGCGCTAATGCAGCTGATGCAGTCAAGTAAAATTCCAGAACGTCCGTCTTCGGTCTGTCAGACAATACACACCCTCCCCCTACCCTAACAACAATAGACCAAAGAATAAGCGCGTCGGTTTTTTTTAGCAAATCCTACTTTCCCTGCATCTCCCATACAAAATTTATTTTTTACGCGTCGGGCATGCTAAAAAAGGCGAAGTCCAAAAGTCAGAACCTTCCAGAGTGAATTGTTTTAAGGAAGTCCCAGGGCTGGCCATCATAAAACAGGCACTCGCGCGCGTCTCGTAAAAACGTCGACGACGACTGTGCCTATAACCCAAATGCAGACGCACACACAGGCGCGGGGACGCCTTAATGAGCTCGGGTTTCTACCTGGCGCGGGGGCGGCACGAGCCTTCAGAAAACCGAGGCCAATAATTATATGCACGGGGAGGCTAAGACGCGGGCCGCTCGCTCGGCCACGTTCGCTCGTGTCGGCGAAATTTCGGTTTTGTTATATTACGAGCGAGAGAGAGGGCAATTTTAGCGGGAAAAGCTCGGCGCAGGTTCCTTTGAAGCTGCGAAAAATTTGCAATTCTAATGCGCACACGCGCGTGCCGATGCGATTATGTTACGCTATAGCTGCGAGTGGCGTGTCATTCTGTGCTCGCGTGGCTGAATAAATCGGTGATCATGGGGTTTGGGATACAGTTTAGCGGTTCGCCGTATAGATTTTGTTCTATGTTGATGCTAATTGGATCCTTTCTGCTAAAATGATTAATAACGTCGTGGTTTCTGCTTTTGTAGCGCCATCGCGCAGGTGTCATTCCACAAAATATTTCAATTTTGTATTTTTTTTTTCTAAATATAAATATATTTTATACTCGTATATTTACTCGAAGGTTTTTACATACTTCGCAGAGCGCGTCCATCATTTGTTTTTTCGCATTGCCATAAATCATTCGAGCGCTGAAAAATTTCCCTACAGTAAACTGAACAAACAGAACTTGCAAATTTTATTGGTCCTGCAGTAATAGGTAAAATCCCCGAAAATCCCATTCGGTCAGGTATATAACGGTATACCCAAACATACTGTTGACGAACAAAGCGTGGAACTTTAATAGATAATCTGTACACTCGTACAAATTACACCGACGCACCTTGCTGTCCCCCTAATTTGTGTAGGTAGCTCCGATGGCCTTAAACCGGAATTGCCCACAATAAATCGTCGAGACGATAATATCCCCGCTGTTGCCGTACTATATATACCGTATATATATATTAAGAATCCGGCGACGATGATTTTCTCGAGGTCGTCGAATCGAGCGATCATATAAATGCGATACAATTACACAGGATTCTAATTGCTTTGCGGCCGTGTATATGTATACACCCGTTGACGCACTCCCTGCGCCATGCGGGTATATATAAAAGAAACCGCGCATCCCAGATGCTGCTGCTATTCGGAGCGCCGGAGAAAACGGGGAGAAAGAGAAAGAGAGAGAGGAAGTAGGTATACAGTAATTTCGGGAGGAGGGCCGAAATTAGCAGGCAAAAAGCTGAAAGATGATTTTCCAAAATAACGCGTGCTCGCTCGCCCCCACCCCCTTCACAGACAATGGCCGAGCAATTTCCCGAGCACCAGCTGCTGCCGCCACCTCCGTCTGATTTATCATCTCGCTTCTCTCTTTCTCTCTCTCTCTCTCTCTCTCTCTCGCTGGCACGGTTGTTTGGATCTTGGGCCTCGCGCCGCTATAGCTTCTTCGATTAGTTTTTACTAATTCCTCGGCTTTTCATCAATCTTTGACAGTTCTCATTACTTCTCCGGCCGTCGTGTCGATATATTGGTATAAGTACAAAAATATCGGCGAGGTGGTGTATTAATGGTCATTTAATAAGTATCTCTAATGAACGGTTTTATTTCGAAATCATCGAACTGCTTCCTTATTAGGAATGTGTATAGGCCTTGTTTGCTAGAAATACTGTTGAACCAAAATTGTATATAATAATACAATATTGTAGTTGCAAAATAAATGAAAACAGCTATGACCAAGGCCAAAATTAGACATTTAATTTTAGTAATGGCGTTTCAAATTACTTTGCCTTCGAAATTTATCGTCGATTGCAAATAAAAGCAGATCATCGCGTTCAAAGCCGTAAGGATAATCGAAAATCCACTTGAGAAAGGCTAAAATAAAAAGGATCGTATCGATGCATTAAACTTTAACTTCGAGCTCGCATTTAGCCGAGAAAATGTATACGACCTTCTTTATAAATTCATGTATGCCCGAGGAGGCTGAATATTGTTCGGACATACATACAGTTGGGTGTGTGTGTGTGTAAATGGAAAAGGAAAAGAAAGCCGTAGAAGAAGGCAAAAGAGAGGGGGAGAGAGAGAAAGAGAGAGATATGCGCTTTATTGACTGACTAAGGTTTCGAGGTCCACGATAACCAGAACTACATATAGGATATACTTAATATGCAGATATATAAAAAAATAATCGAGAGAGATACAAAGACAAAATCAGAGGAAGAAGTTTACGCGAGATATAGAATATAGCGAATTGATCAGCCGTTAGCTCGGCGGAATGTGCGACAGTGGAGAAAGAGAAAGAGAGCGCCAGAGAGCAGATGGGGGTGGCAGGGGTTGTTCAATCGGTTATTGATTGGAAATGTAAGCTGGAGTAGGAGCGAGCGCGGGAGAGAAAGAGGGAAAGGAAGGGGAGGGGGGAGAGAGCGGTCAGTGCAAGGGCGACCCGACAGATGGCCCGCTGGTCAGTCCACGAGCGCTTAAAGATCGTGCCAATAAAGCCAGCCTTCCTTTATATTTTTCTATCGTCTTATTAGTTCGATTGGTTTTACAAAAATACTAAATCAACTTATGGGCTAATTATATATAAGTGCAGAGATAATCATACGTCTAATGACGAGATAGTCTTGCGAATTGACCGTTAAAATATTAGTTTCGTTAGATTGGAAGTACAGTTTATCGAAGAAATAGTTTCCAAAACATCAAAGAAATTCAATCGGAAGTTCGGTATAAAATTATTCTTTAATGACTAGTTAGCAGCAATTATCAAAAGCAAATATAACAAACTTGGACGGAATCTATAAGCAAAAACATTATTTTTATTACGAATAACTATTATACATGTACTTGTTGTTCTAAAAGAATATAATCGTAAAACAAAAAAATTGACGACATATACATAAAAACCGCCCAGAAATTACAACACTGATTGATTAAATCGTCACTCGAGGCGGCCGCAGCATCGCCTCTCTCAACCCATCTCACCCACCCGCCAAACCCAAAACAGAAGGCGGCGTAAGTACACTCGAGGCCCGATCCGCCATCGTTCGCGCATGTATACACAAGAGCCAGCGCAAGAGAGGCCGCACAGCTCCCTCGCGTTCATCCCTCGGGGCAATCTTTTCAATTTAAAGTCAAGTATTATGGTTTAAATTGCATCACGCTTGCTCCTCGCGAGTCCGCCGCCGCCGCTGAAGAGAGAGAGAGAGAGAGGAGGCGCGCGCGGAAGGGCGGCCCCTTCACGTATATATATACACATACACACATTGGAACGCCGAGAGCAAGACTCAATCACGCCGTTTAACCTCTGACCCCGAGACTCACGCACCGCGCGTGCGCTCGTATAGCCTCCCCCCGCTTCCTCCCTCGCGATTTTTTTCATCCGCTCCAGCCGTTTATCTTCTTTGCGCGCCAAGCGCTCGTTGCTCGGCGTCTTTATCGCACGGTGTTGCTGTGTATGATAGAGGAGGGGGCGGTGGCGATCGTTTGATTTTTCAGAAGTGTAAAGGGGCTCTTTTCATGTGTGACCTTTATGAGATAACGAGGTATGTACATTATAGGTGGTGAATAAATTTGTATTTAGTCAGATCGTTATCGTAATTATAACAAGATTTTCTTATATACATGATTACAGCAGCTTTTTATAAATCTAAAATTTTTATATTTGACAAAAATCACTCATTTCGATAATATTACTTAATAATTCGCTTAACACTAAAAAAAACGTCCGTTACATATCAGTACTTCGAAAACTAACCATTTCTTTTCCACGAACCGTAACTCCCAAAAATATATAACTGCCCGAAAGGGTTGGTGCGGCGCAGGTGCTGCCGGCTTCACCGCCTAACGCGCAAGATTTTTCGGGAATATTATTATGCGAGCGCGCGCGCACGCGGACGAAAGGGAAAGGCATTAGAGAGAGAGAGAGAGAACAGAGCAAAGCGAGGGGAAGGGAGACAGAAATTACCTCGCCGCTCGCTCGCTCGCGCGGGAACCCGTCCAGCGGCTTTTTGGTGCGCGCGCGCCACTGCCGCCGCCAAGCTTGACCTCTTGATACCCGCGCGCGCGCGGCGATGACTTCCGTCATCCGGTGGCGGTGGAATCCGGTTACGTGCACACACATACTCCACACACGTTTATAACAACATAATTTGTGAAGTTCGCCTCTCGCGCAGATCGCTCGCGTGTGCGCTATAACCTGGCGTAGTCCAATATACTTTTTGCGCTGCATGCATAAGGTAGTAGCGCGCGGGGAACGCGACCTGTGCACATGTATTTTAATATCTTCGTAATTTTACGGGGCCGTTAATTCTCCAAGCTCTCGTGTGCGCGTGTATGCTGTGTGTGGAAAGTTAAGCGAAGTTCCACGAGGATGGCCGGTACGGTTTCGATAAATTCGTGGATTTATTGGGCGATGATTTTCTTTTTTCTTTTTCGGCCCGGGGGACGTCACGACAAGTTTATAAGGTAGTGATTTTTTAAGTGAGTATTGATAAAGTTAACGCGCGCATAAATAACGTTGATGTGTTTGGGTAGAGGGTACGGACGTAAATGAGAAAGTAATTTTTTATGGGTTTTCCGTAATTTTATATTATACCTGAGCATAATAAATATCGCGAGGCTTTAAAATGACTAAAAATTAATTTACAACTAATTAATGTATTAGTAGTTAAAAGTGAAAAAAAAAACAATCTTACGTATAATAGGTTTTTAATAAACGCTTTTATTTGAAAAATAAATCATCCCATAAGCAATAGATTAATACTTTAATATTCAAGAAATTCTCGACGGACTTGATAAACCCTCTGATCGTACATCACCCATCCTATATATAAAACTCATTTACGTAGAAAACTTATCTCCTCCCCCCAATCTTCCCGGTACCTAATTTAAATATTAAAAATCCCCCCGAAACAATCTCGCGCGGGGCAATCAGAAAACGACGTCCTTCCTCCCTCTTTCTCTCTAAACAAATTCGCGCCCCCGATGCATCTCTAACGCCACAAAGGAAGCGATTCAGAGTCGGAGCTGATCTCTCGGCGAGTAGTGCACTGCGGCAATTACACGGCTTATCTCTCTCTCGCGGCATTCCTAACGCCGGGGCGATTAAGCCGTATACGGGACGCGCGCGATCTCGCGGATTAATCCGCCATTAATATCGCGCCCAAGGAGGGCCGCGCCGCCGCCACGGCGATATATCATCCGCGCGGTTCGCACGTACTCACGGCAGCGCGCGCAACTAGCGTTTAATATAACGCGGAGAGAGAGAGAGAGTTAAAACAGCCGGTTCTAGATGTATATGCAACCTTGACCCCGGCGTAGGGGATATGTGTGCGAGTGAAAAAAAAGGCGAATGAGATAGCGCGTATATGGGCTGGAGATGGCGCTTGATAAGGAGACGAGATGAGGATGAGGAAGAGAGCGAGCTGCTGGAGCTGCACAGAGGGAGATAAGTATATGGTAGTTGCGGGAGGTGTTAAGCTTCCCTGAATCGGTCATAATTTTAGGTGAACAATGGTGGTGTTTATTGGCACCCACCGATATTCTTGTATTTTTCTGGAGAGAGAAACTTTTCGAATCAGTGATCGCAAATCGAAACGGGATCAGACGTATCTTTGTTCCCCATCAAAAAAGGTGCTCCGATTCCCTTTCCAGCTCTCCAAGCTGGATTGCAGATTTTGAATTACCTGCTAATAGCGTGTAGCTCGCTGCAACTACGCAATTTTCGCGATATTATAATAAATTTTCTCTCCCATGCGCTCGTCGGATGAGTCAGGCCTATGCAGTAACCAACCACGCGCATAGGTAAACCGCGCGCGCGTGATAGAGGAAGAAGGCGCACAGCCGAGGAAAACGAGGAGGAGAGAGAGAGCAGCACGCGGCATGTAACGAGTCGAAAAATGAAAAGCCCCTCTCGTGACTGTAATAACGCGTTATATGCACGTGGACCCATAACGTACATAACAGATACCCAAGCGAGCGTCGGAGCAGCTGAGCTCCTTACTCTTTCATTTTTCCCCGTATTACGTTTTATCTATACCCTCGCCTCGCTCCAGCGCGAAATGCGAAAGGGCAAGCGAGAGAGAGAGAGAGAGAGAGAGAGAGAGGCAAGAGCGTAACCGACTACTCCCTGGCCACGGCATGCTCGCGCGCATATTACCGGGCTGTTAGAGGGCGGAGCCGGCTGATGAGTTAGCAACGTATTGACTTTATAATAATCACGTTAGCCGGGGTCCACCGCGAACCCGCGTGCAGCGAAATATCGAGGTATAATACAGCCGCCTCCTCTCGCGCCCCGTGCGACTCCTTATTAAAAAGCTTACGGCCGACGAGCTGAGCATCTTACTTGCCCCGCCGGTAATTGTGCCGCTATATACGCCGAACAATCTCGCGGATAATTTTATTTTAATGTTATCCAAGCGCGCGCGTGCGCCAGCTAACGCTATACACGAGCGAATATAAGTTGGCTTTCTAGCGTGATGCTGTGTATACATGCGGTATTATGAACCGAGGTAGACGAAATTTCCTTATAACAATAATGCGTTTAGTTTTTGATCGAGTTATATATAAATTATGAAGCTGGCCGAGGTGTCGACGATCAGGTACGGTCAACTTTTCTTTTTTCTCTCGTTTATCAAACAAAGTGAACGTATATAAAAAAGGTTTTATGACTCCATGAAATTTTCATTTATTATAATAAGTATGTACACAATGCGGACGGTGTGGACTTTAGTAACTGTATTGGCTGAAGGCATATATATATAGTATATAATATGAAGTGTGAAGAATCAATCGTGACTTTGCGTTTCGCCAGTGATGAATGTTAATAAACCGCGTAGATTAGTGCGGATG
>JAPYZO010021560.1:0-13025 GCA_030522905.1 Torymus flavipes | reverse complement strand
TATAATTTAAATAACCCAATAGCTGTTATATTAACTGATGAGAAGTTTATAGAAATGGATTTAATCAATGATTGGTCCGTAGAAATAGTCAATTAATCAATGGAGTAATAAAAAGTATAGAACGTCCCCGGTGTTATTTATCACAGAAAAGTTATGTACGACAGAAAGATGACAATGTGACATTCTAATTTACTATTATATACATATAAACTGCTGATTCATCCTCTGCTTCATTTTTCTTGTTGATGTGCAGTCGCTTTGCCGACTAGGAAGTGATGCAAGATATAACTTTAACATAGTAATAACTTAAAGTTACATATATAAGTATATATTTATAAAATTAATAATTTTTATTGTTAATGTAAAATTATTGATTTGTAGACATTTGTATATAGATTAATCAAAAAGTTTCTAAGTTTTTGTCCATCGTTGCATATTTTTAGAGCAGATATTATGGTTTTTAACTAGATTTCCTTTGCAAATATCACAAAAAATCGGTCAATGATGGATAAAAAAACATTCAGAACCTCGTAAGTCTCTACAGGCTTTGCACACACACACTCAGACGCTCACGTCAACTCTTGCTTTCTCTCTCACAACTTAGGAGTCCTCTATGTCGCTATAAATTCATCATGCGTATATGAAGGAGTCGCGCGAGCACTTCTCTCCTCCTCCCGCTGGCGGTTCTCAATCTTATATATACTGCCTGGCGCGAGCGGCTGCGCGGATTCTCGACATACATATCCACGAGGCCGCGCGCCAAGTGCGTCGACTGCAACCCGGGTGCGCTTCTTTGATGTTCCGCCGCCGTCATTTCGTACGTTTCACATGTGTAAAGAGAACTGTCGAATGGCAAGCGCGCCTGCGTTTACCGCTCGCGCTCGCTATTGATATTATATGTATATATATACGAGTCGGAGCAAGACAGACGTGAATGCATGTATACATGTGCGGAGGGGGAGAGAGAGAGAGAGAGAGAAGCTGAGCCCGGGGGTGCGGGAATTGCGTGTGCAGGCAGGCGCAACCCTTGCCTTATCCGCCCTCGGCGAATCGCTCGACACCCTACCACTACGCGTGTGTGTATCTCGTCTCGGTTTATTACGCGCAGGGCGAAATAGAGAGGCGAACACTCGGCTTTTCTCTTTATTTCCCGTGCGCTTGGCCGACTTCGCGTTTTGCGCCGAGCCCCCGCGCCTTTTATTATATCCCAGGATTTCAACGCTTCAGAGGAGGCCAAAAGTGCGCGACGCATTAAAGGAAGACTCGTGTTTGTGCAGGTGCGATGAGTCAAGTGTGCGATATTGGAATAATATAGGGCGGCGCAAGAACTATTATTTTTCGTTTAGAGTATCATCTACTCTTCGTCGTCTCTAATGTTATTGGTTTTAATTGACGTAAGAAATAAATTTTTTGCTGTATACATAATTATCTTTTAGAGAAGTTCATATAACATTTAGCTTTATGAAATCGTCTTTTTCTATGGCTGTTAGTTGAGTAGAAAATCGCGCATTTCGAGTTTTCTTAGATAAAGCGAAAGATACAAGGAATAAAATTATGCATATCTAACTTATTTTCACTAGTAAAATGAACGGAAATTTTAAATAATGTAAATAATTAATCTAAATTTAAATCTAAAATACCTCGCTTACGTGGAGCAGGAAAACCCACCCGCTCGAATAATCTGCGACTTTACTCCCTTGTTACGTACAGAACTTTGTTCCCGTCTCGACTATAATGGCCACTTTATAGCCTGAAAAACGGAGCGAAAGTGCGGCGCCCGATATCCTTTTTTACTTTATTCTCGCATATACGGGAAATTCACATTAGAAACTTGCTATAAATGGAAATTTCGCTTGTCCAGTTTCTATAGTTCCCGTTAAAAATGCTTGTTCAGCTAGCTACCATTCGAACATTCAATACATTGAAAAAAATAGCATGAGTTTTTCGAAGACTAGCGCAAGCTTGACGTTTTTGACTATTTTAAAGTTATTAAAACTGATCAGATTCTTTAGTCGCAGGAAATGGCTGTAGTAGAAAACTTGTTATTATTTGATGAAAATTGATGAAAAAATGTAATGGCTTGGCTGCACGATATAGCAAGATTAATATCGATATTGTATTGTCTTGTCTCGTATAAGAGATATACAATATTATTTAGTTTATTGGGTTCAAATATATTTCTTGCGCTAAAGCCATCTAAGTCTACATCAACTAACAACTGAATTGTGGATATCAAAGAAGACGTGCCTATAAGTACATCCTAAAGACTGTACCTATAATATATAAGTTGTTACCAAATAACAAAATGAATAAATATATGTAAAAATTTTCACGTATACCTTACACTACAACATTGAGTGGTAGACAAAAAACTTCAATTATAATAAATAATAATGAATTTACCAAGAATTTATTTAAAAATCGATGGATTAAATCAGGACTAAAATTTTGTAAGATACTTTGGACTTTGTTTTGTTATATGAGGCTTGGCGTGAAATGTCAGCTGAGTTCTGTCAACGGGGACATCATCGCCAAGACGTCGCCTCCTCGCGCTGCCGCCGTCGCCATCGTGACTGTTCTTGCAAGCTGCTAATATCGTGTACATGTGGGCGTGCTTGGCGCCGGCCTCGTGTGATTTCGCTATCACGATTCGGCGTCAAGTAGCGTGAGCATGAGGCTCGTTGAGCATCGTTTCACCTTCCCCCTTAAAATCTTATTTCATTGTTACATATATATTAAGTGTGTCTCTTGATGTTCGTTGTCATCGAGAAAATGGTAAATACGCATGCTTGTCAATCCAGTACTGTTAATGCATACCTTTATAATATAATGGTGTATGATTTATAAAAATAAGTCTTTATAAATTTTTATTATCAATAATGTGTTATCAATAATGTCTAATAAAATATATCATTGTCACGATTTGTTATATAAGAACTCAATTAAGAATAAGTTTGAAAAATTATTTTAAAAAACTTACTATTTCACGTCTGTGTCTCTTCTTCTTCTACGTGAACCTCGCATCCCCTGGCTATTTGGGTTTAAGAATTTTTTAAACAATTAACTTGCTTACTGTTGCACGTCTACAGAACTCTCTTATGTGAATCTCGCGACCCCCGACTATTGGGTTTCAGCCTTTTTTTAATAAGCGACTTGCTTACTGTTGCATGTCTGCGCGTAACTCCAATATTAATAAGAATTTCAATACAAGGCGATAATAGTTTTCATATTGTCTGAAAAAACCAAGACAAGAGAGAAATTTTCAAGAATTTACAAGAGCGAGACAATATAAGTACGGAAATATCGTATTGTCTTGCCCTAATAATGGCAATAAATGAATTCTACGCAATATCTACGAAAGGATTGTTGTGAATACTTTTTCTGTGAATTAAAAAATTATTGCTGTATTGTATAAGTATAAAACTCGGTAAGACACGGATGCGAAAGCAGATTATCCATCTCATGTGACGTTTTTCGCTCGAGCGGACTGAAAGCTGAAAGTCACATGAGATGAATAATTCGCAGTGAAAAATCTATAAATAAAATACTTAACAGTTACAAGTTAAGCAAATTGAACAAAACTTCAAAGTCTATTTCGACCCAAACGCCTCTTTTTAATGTAATTACTACTTGAAATCGATAAAAGCGTCAGCCGCATTAATATATAGAGCATCAGTTTCATCGCTGATATAAATCTCCCTCTCTTCGCGATTTCCTTCTCCCTTTTATGCTATCCCTCTTGCCTTTTCCCCATTCCCCTCGTGTTCTCTTTCGCTCTCATGTCATTTGGGGGCCTTCGGCGCCGAACTGTGATACAGTTTGTAAACAGCGTAAAAATGCCACTCGATAACCGCGCGGTGCGCGCGCGTGTGTGTGTGTGTGTGTACCAACGTACACTCGTACGTACATGCGCAGTCTCTCCCTCTTTTTCTCTGTGGTGGTAGTAGCTTACGTAGCCCTTGATGAAGTCGGTTTAATGGATGTGTAAGCAACTATTTGATCCCCTTATCAGAGATTGAACTCGAGGATTCTTTTGAGCATTTTTTCGTCGGTACATCACCGTTAAACTTTTGATTGCTAATGACTCTTTTGAGGTAATTTCACAAAAAGGCATCCAATGATTTATTGCAGCTGGATTCGAAATACATTAATGCATTGGATGTACGCATGTATTTGACAAAATTTTATTTAAACATTTATAATTTTTATTCCATAACGAAAGATTCTTTTAAAAACTAATGTCATAATTTCATCATTATAATTAACGAAATAATATATTTATCATTTGATTATTTTTAAACATACAGATAACTTTCGACCGAGTAATATTGATTCGTTCTTAATACATTCCAATTCATATATACTCTCACGTTAATGCCAACGGACCAACTAATCCAAACAGTTTCAGATTAATCAAGCGCACGCCGAAGTTTGACAATGATAACGAAAAAAAGAAGCCGACCGAGGAGATAGGCAGGGAACACCCGTGTATAGTAATGCGAAAAATTTGTAGTTCCGTTCCAGCTCGTGGCGATGACGATGACTATTCAATTACCATCAATACTCATTAAAGGCTGGCTCTCGCGGCCCGCGCAGATCTCGCGGAGATATCGGCAGTCGATTGCGGCCTGGACAATGATTTCTCGGCGTTGTAACGAATGAGCGGCTCGTGAGAGTGCAGGATGGCTACCTCTAACATGACGTTTCAAACGCCTGACTTGTGAGAGTGCCGTAATATTGTACACTGCAAGGTAGATAAATGGGGGGGGGGGGGGGGGGGGGGGGAAAAAGAAGGGGTAGAAAATGTTGAAGAAAGTATTGAAAGATGTTTTGCGAAAGGGAAAGATTTAATGGAACAGTGTAAGCTTTGATTGCAGGTATAGAAAAATCAGTTGACGCAAAATCGTTACAAAATATGAAGAAAGTTATTTTTATTTTTCTCACGAGAATTTCTTTTCAAGTTTTACAAGTACCAATTTTTTTCGTAAGAGATATTGTAGGAATTATTATTCAAAAATTGTTTAAAAAAAGGCACCAAATTCCAATAGTTTTAAAAACATGGGCACAGTTAAACCAATGTAGAGAAATTCCATACAGGTGTTGCGGGACTCATTATGATCATGAATGACTGTCTAGTTATATTTTTCAAGATTAACCGATCAAAATTATTTATTGGTTTTATTGAGACATACATCCGGATATGAAAGAGCAGATCCTAAGTCGAAAAAACGATTAATAATCACGCAAAAGCGAGTACGATTAGGAAGACGTTCTCTAAAAAAAATTAATGACAAAAACGAAACAGTACCTGACAAACCAAGCGCGAGCGATAGCCATGCAGTCCGAGAAAAGAGATAGAGTGAGAGAAATAGAGAAAGGGCTGGGCGCAAGTATAAAGAAGCAATAAGTCAAATGACACACGCGCGCACTGATATTAATCTGCCACATTGGGAGGTAGAGAGCCTCAAGGACCGAAACCGTTTGTATGTACACGGAGCGACACTATACACACACTGTCGACAGCAGACTCCTCGCATATACTTGCAGCGTAATGCTCATGCGTTGGTATAGGACCCAGCGTGTGTGTGTGTGTGTGTGTCTGTCTGTGTGTATGGAGAGGTGACCAGTACATCGCTCAATTCCTGCTTCTCTTTCTTTGTTCCTCGAACATCAATCAAACGCATTTGGAGAAATTACTTGTAACGGGCTGAGTGTGAATAGGAGGAACATTATGGAAATTGCCACGACTGGCTCTCCAGAGTTTTCGGATGGTGTCTCACTTTATATGCTGATGAAAACTATTTTTTATAACTCCTACACCTGAGCGAAAGAAAATCAAATTTGTGAAGAAGTATTATGAAGTTCATACATTTTAGGTTCAAGTAGGAATGTGAATAATGAGATGAACGAGAAGCAGGTTATTATTCGATTGGTTTAAAATATTTAAGTTTCAGAAAGATTTACATAATATTTCCTAATATTATAACAGAATTCATTATAGCAAAGTCAGTGAAGTTCTATAGTTTTTTTTTCCGACAATTATTTAATATAAGTGTTTTGGGATATTTAATAATTATATATAATTTAATTATTATAATCTATAGATTGCTCACTTTGCAATAAAAATAAAAGAATTAGTTAGTTAGTAATTAGTTAGTAAGAAAAATAAAAGTACAACAAATTTTCTCTTCTTACTTTTTATTTTTGCTATGCGATATATTAATGCCGAATCAAAACTGCGAAATACATTGACATGCATGTCCACTCGTGTATACCTCTTAAAAAAAGTTATCATCGTTTTTTACGATTAAACCATGTCATTCGTCCCAAACCATAAATCACCTCAATACATCTTTCTCCCTCTCTCTCTTTCTCTCTCTCTCTGTTCCTCTTTCTCTTAGACATTCACCTGGAAACCTCTGGTTAGTACAAAAGTCACCGGCATGATTTTCCGGGTCCTTACTAGTTATGGGCCCGGGAAATGAAGTGCTCATCGATACATGGCCTCTCTCGGTTCTCCTCCTGACAAATAGGCCCCTTTGTCCGACAATTTCCAGAGCTACTTGGACACACAATAATTATCATTGTGCCACCTAGCTAAGAGAGTGAGAAAGAGAGGGAGAGAGAGAAGCGCGACCCCCGACGCGCGCATTGTCAGGAGCGCATAGCGGCAGCGGCCGCTCATTCAGCCACTGCGGGGCTTTTAAGGAGCAAAGTGACCGTGCCAAGGACATTCTTCGCAGCGGCGGTCGACGAGTGACGTCTTTTTTCACATCTTTGTTGCTCGCTCGCGCGCTTACTTCTCGTGTCCATTCACCATATATGGCGTTTCGCATTGGCTGTATCATCGCTGCTGCAGCTTCTTCTCACGGGGGTTGCGTGGAGCACCTGTGCGTGCCGCGCGCGCGCGCGACATAATGAAGTCCCGGGAAGGTCAATTCGCTCTCCCCTCATTGATGCCCATCGGGACTATTGGGAGAGTCGGATGAATGAGAGGAAAGTGCGACAATCGTGAATGAGCGTGGACGATGGCCGGCGTAAAAGTCAGTGACACTGCGCGCGTTGCTGATCGGCTTTTTGTCGATGTTCTGCGCGCGTTTTCTTATAAGAAACTGCTGGCGGATGAAATGAGGCGACACATTTTTTCTGTGATTCCGCCTGTACTTTGGAGATTCCCGCCCCCCCGACAACCTCTTCTTGTAGAAAATGACCCAAGTGCTTTCTTCGTTCTGCTCTAAATCTGTGATTTATAGATGGCTTGTGATTTCAGAGTCGCTGGAACGGTGATAGAATTTTCAAAATAAACGTTCTCTGGGACTATGGGGGTTGGATCTCGCATCGGTAAGTTCAAAGTGGGCATATTATTGTGAGCATTTAAGAAGATTTAACGTGTTTATCTCCAATTTGAAGAAAGCGCCTGAGTTATTGACTTTTTCGAGAAAAATCGTAAACCCTCATTGATCGAAAAAGAAAAGTATATAAATTATTAGAAAATTTTATACTTTAAATGTCATTTTGGTGGCTATTTTGTATTTCTCCAAAACGTGCTCATCTACGACTGTTTATACAAGAATTCCGAAACACAAAAGAGCACTAGATTTCAAGAATTTTTGCTTTCTCAAAGAAAAAGCTTTGTTTTGATGATAAAAAATTGTAAATCCGAAATTTTAATGAATTTTGATCTTTAGAGATCATTGAATAAATAAGCGGTCGTGCTTAAAAATGATTAGCAGTAATTCAGACTTCTATCGAGTAACTATTTTGTAGTAATTGAACCATGGAATTTCTATATCTAAACTATCTTAAATTCAAATAAATATATGGTATTTTTCTACTATTATATATTAGAATTTATGAAATAAATTACCCGAAAAAAATATTCATGCAAAACACTGCGACGAAATTAATAGGGCATTATCGACAATGAATTTTACGAAGCATGAAACTCGAAAAGTCGCCTCCCTTTCCACAGGCCCTTACCGCGAAACTTTCAGCGAAGAAACGACATAACTTTTCCAATAAAAAGAAGGCGCAGTCGCGAGAGACTCGCATTAATGACGCGACAGTAATAGCCAAGCCAACGGCATTCAGAAATCGGACGCCACAACACATACACACACTATATAACTGGAGAAGGGGATATATATGCGCACGAACTCCCGTGGCAAAAAGGTATAGAAGGGGCCAGAGAGCGTCGAAGCCGCGCAATTAATCAGTTTTGCGGGAGAAGAAGAGCGGGAGAGAGAAAGAGAAGCTGCGGCATTGCGGCGTAATGCGGGAAACTTTGTAATACGCCGGCGGCAGCTCCCCGATGTCGTTGAAGGCGGCAATAGTGAAGGTACTTACATGGATAGGGACCAAAGGAAGATATGGCGATTCATCATTACTATTGATATACGCATCTCATACAATTCTCCGAACTTACACGATTCGATAATGACACGGGAGATGAATTGTCGATTAAAGTTTAATGCCAGGTTCTACGTGACGAAATATTGTGTGAAAAACAGTTACTACCCCTTTATGTTATGTTGCATAAATTACATTTAATGTAACTGAATATAACGTCAATCAGTAAAATCGAGAATTCATTTTATTATTCGTCATTTATAACAGAGTTCATAATTTTAATCATTTGTTTTTTCGTATTCTATATATACACGTTATGCACATACTTCACGAATAAAATCAACGGTAAAAGCTTGCCAAGTCTTATGGAATAAAAACAACGTAAAAGATTAGTTGATTTATTGCGCAATCCTATTTCCACATTCCACCCCTTCAATTAATACCATCGTACAGACCGGAGCAATTTTTTGCCATACAAAGACCCCATCAGCGCGCATCCCCGCCGCATATCAGGCGAGCCGATGCGCGCATAGTATATAGGTATAATATACCTACGCACACGTGTAGATATAGAGATTGCGGGCTACAGGCGCGGAGGTCTTGGCGCGGCGTGAAGAGATTCGGTTTGGCGTAATGCGAGATGAATGTGTACGCGCGCGGGCGCGCATAGCACGCTGACGAGCGCATTGTGTGGCCGGGCGCGTAACGAGCCGCACGAGTCACGCTGCGTCACGCAGGCCAGCTCTCCCTCTCTCGCCCTCCATTAATATACACGCACATTCGCCTATATTACGCTGTACGCGTACGTACGAAGGTAGATAGATGTATAGACGGGCGCAGGAACGCTTTCGTTGGTCCCTATCGCGTGCGCGCACCCCGCGTGTCCTCCGCCTCCTGCAGTATTGTTGCCGACGATGCGCTCGCTTCTTCATGTGTACATATAGGTATTGCTATCCCTCGGTGTATGTCTATTATTATACGTACAGGTATAAGGGGCTAAAATTTCGACATTAGCCGTGCAGAGAGTGCGTGGAGAAACGGGTATGACGGTCGATGGTAGTGCACTTTGCTGCCGCTACTCCGCACTACGTGAGTAACCTGCGGCCTCGTGGCCTTCTTGCCAAAGTTGCAACATGTACTGATATTTTTATTATTAAAAAAGTATTCAGGATTTCCAGTCGATTTGCGAATTTGGAACAAAAAAAATTGTATAGTTATTGTAAGTAGTAGCTATAATAAATATACCATTAAAATAAATTACATATTACTATCTACTATACAGTTTTTATTGTGTATTAAAAGTATTGATTACGATATGTATACGTATAATGATTACTTTCTATTTAATGTTATCATAACAATGATATAAAATGGCTACATAAATGCAAAAAGCGTATTGTTGATAAAAGTGCAATTTTCAATAATACAAAATGTTATTATAAATAAATAATGTATTTTATATTTAATCTGAATTAAATTATGTTATTTGAACAGTAAATATTAGATTAAAGGAATAATTATACAATATTATTAAAAAATGTTATAGTCTAAATAACGCTTGATAAGAAGCCAGTTGTTGATCTTTTACATATTTATTTAAAACTTATTCATATTTAAATCAAGCAGTTAAAGCAATTCGAATAAAAATTGACATATAAAGAACTAAATTTTTAAAATAATTAAATTTAATTACATTTAATTAAAGTTTTTAGTTATTATGATTATGTAGTTAATTAATGTCTATTATACAAATCAAAATCTAAAACATCAACGGTCCTCGTATAGCAAATAAATTATCGAAAACTCTAAGACTATTGTTCAGAATCAGATTAGTGTTGCAATGGGTCTAAATCTATGGCTAATGGTTATCTAAAGACGCACGGGTAATGCGATTTTATTATGCCTGTTTTATTCCAAAAAAGGTAAAGAATAAGATGTTAAGTAGATCTAATAAAATAATCTTTTTTGAAATATAAGAAAAAAATTTAATGAATATCATTGATTGGTCATTACATCGACGTATTATAGTAGTCAAGTTTGAGGTTTGAGACTATATACTTAGTTTTCCCCGGGTTCACATAATAATGTATAAAAAAGTGTGAAGATCTTGACTCTATAGCATCATTTTGAAAAATGCAAACGAAACTCATTATTTTGCCATCGATTTTTATTTTCCCGCATCGTCAACACTAGATCTTTAGAGTTTTAAAGAAACGGGTGTTTCGGCCAGTTAACAATATTTAAAAAGATAATTTTTCCAGAACGCTTTTTATTTTTAATGTGTTTCATAGAGACTTGTTTTCATTTTTAAATTAATATTATTTTCTATGAGTAATTAACATTCCGAGAATCTCATTCGTAATAAATATTAAATCATTTGTTGATATATACATACAACTAATTTTCGATTATAAGTTATAACATATGTTAAAGATTAATAATTTTGGCTAAAGAATATTTACTATAAGAGAAAAGATTTAAAAGAAACATTGACGCGATTGAAAGGCTGATGCCAAAAACCGCTAATGCATACTTGACTCACTCGAATCTATGTATGCCGCACCCTCTCGTTTGATTCACGATTCATTAAAGGCCAAAACCGTATCTGTCTAAAATTCAGGCGGTGGCACGCATTGTCGTTTTATTCATAATCTCCGGCATCCTCGGCAAGCGTGCGCGCATTATTCTCGTCACATCCCTTTCTTCTTCGCACCCCGGCGCTGTAGACGCGTATTTATTACGGCACGTCGCTCGATGTGTACTCGCGCAACCGAGGCGCGCGCGACTCGCGTAAATGCTCTATACTCGGGCCCGCTACATAATAACGCTTAATAATCGGTCTCGCACTTTGCGGTCGTGTCGACACGTTTTGTACAATGCGAGAGAGAGAGAGAGAGAGCGAGCGAGGGAGATGAGGCAAGGGTAGCGACCCCCGCGGCGCGCGCGTCAACGGATTCGCCACGGCCAGCTGCTGTGTGTATATATACATGTATGTGTGCGGCACCTCTCGACGGATATCGGCCTGCCTCTCCACTGCTTCAACGCAACGTCACGTTTCTTCCGCTCCTCTTCTTTCTCTCTTTCGACTTGATTTCGCGCTTGAAAATACGGGCTTTTCCTGAAAAATGCCTGGGGTGGTAAATTACATGTCAGCTCGGTGGCGTTGCGATTGGCTCTCGGACGCGGTCGGATGATGGCTCAGAGAGTGATATTTTAATTTATCCTGCGTGCGTATAGGGGTGTATTATATGATCGATCGAGTATTAGTATTGTGTTCGCGCTATGTATTTTGTAGATTCATCACTATTATGCTATATCAATATTTGATTCTATACGAATCATAATTCATATGTGTCTAAAATCCAACCAAATATACGCGCATTATTATATACACGTTGTAATACAATTATTGTAATGCATTGTGCAAACGAGAGGTACTTTCAGTAAAAATTATATTCAAATCCATGCTGAATGAAGAGTGTAACAAGAGATTCCATATTATGATTGGTTATCTGTACTGCACAGCATAAATTGCGTTTCAGTTTTAAAATTTTTAATTTCAACAGGACTGAAACTTCGATTCGTGTAGACATTTTTCGGTATTTTACATCTTCACATAATCAGAAAAATAAAACTATGCCAACTTTTCGATTCAATGAAACAATGGGACAATTCAGAGATTTTTATTCGAACGTTTACCGGGAGGCCTTTAGAAAAATTGCTAGCAGAATCTGTTCTTCCACGCTTACGATGAGCAATGGAATAATTACGATTGACAATAGTGTAAATATATTTCATATTTGAGAATATGGATTACTATTGGTTTTCCTATAACCAATCTTTTTTTTCTGCATCATACGTTATATTGTTCGAACATTATTTTTTGTAACACAAGCACGATTTTCACGTTTTTTCAACCTAAAAAAGGGCCTAAAGTAAGCGTCATTAGACTAGCGAGCACAAAAGTCGCGGAGCGGACATTAAAGTTCCAGAGTAGGCGTAAAAATGCCGGAGTGAGCGGACATTAAAGTTCCAGAGTAGGCGTAAAAATGCCGGAGTGGGCGTAAAATTTCTGCAAGGGCGTAAAGGACGAATTTCAGTAGGTTCAATAGGAACACTGATAGAAAGAAATATTTGAGGCAAATGCGCGATTCATTTGAAACACGAATTTTTCAAATATTTGACCAAAATGAATAATTCTTAACAGTTAAAAAATATTCATTAACAGTTAATACACCCTATGTTTACATAGCAAGCGTTATTTCTATACCACTCTAACCTCAAAATCATAACTTCAATATGAGTATTCGGCTCTCGTGCTATAAAATACGATTCGAAACTGGTTCGGACGGTGAGTATTTAGCTCATGTGACATTTTTCGCACGGGCGATGCTTGTGCGAAAAATGTTACATGAGCTCAAAATCTTCTTACGAAGTAAAATTCTCACGTGTCGAATGTACTATTACCAAATGATCCATTTCTTAATTATTAATACACGTGCATTTGACTGAATTCAAATACATATTCATTAACAGTTAAGCTGGCGCATTTTCCTCAAATATTTTTTTCTATTAGTGAATGTTAATGTAGTGTACAAAAATACAAGTACAAAAATACCAAAATCCAAACAAAATAGATTGTGTGCACCAAGAGCTGAAAGGGCTATAACTCGCCT
>JAPYZO010021514.1:0-10548 GCA_030522905.1 Torymus flavipes | reverse complement strand
CGCGTAGACCCCGTTCCATTTATTGCTGAGCCCAGCCTGGTCCAGCTGCTCATCATATGAACCGTTGTATTTGAGGTGAGAAATTGGAATTGTATTGTTGGATCGAGTGTCGATTTGTTCGCCACTTGACGTCGGCGTCAATTTGTAATTTGTTCATTAAATGACAATACTTAAGATCGTTAGTCAGCATGTTGAAAGACCCTTATGGCTTCATCATAGCTAGTTTTTATCACTAATTCTTTTAGCATTTTTTGGTACTTGAATTTTTTTGTTCCTGATCTTGTGACTGTATTTATTTATTTATTTATTTATTTATTTATATATTGTAGTCAAAATGTAGCCCTAAATATTTATGGCTTTCTACTCTTTATTAATTAGTTTCCTACTTATTTTGATGTTTAGTGTCTTTTTCCTACTTATTTTGATGTTTAGTGTCTTAAGTACACTATCAGAGTAGTTTCCGTGAGCCATATCGACCGTTTTACCTATATTTAGTGACAGTTTATTTTGGGTAAGCCATTTGGCCACATGATTAAGGTAAGCACACATTTTTCCCCAGCTGAGGGCTACGTGTCTTCACTTAAAATGATAACCGTGTTATCGGCATAGGACATGACTCTCTCATTTTGTATACCTGCCAGTAAGTCATTGACATGAAGTATAAAAAGTAATGGTCCCAATATAGTTTCTTCGCAGGAACACCTGTAGTAATTTCTTTATATTCACTTTCACAGTCTAGAATTTTTATTTTTTGCTCTCTAAAGGTTAAATATAATTTAGAATACATTTTCATAGTTTTTAGGCTCACAAAAATTTGATCTGTGACGGCCTATATGAATTTAAATTAAATCAGCAAGATAATGATAATAAAGAGCAAATAATGAATGAATGTAAATAAATAACGAAAATGACGAATTGACTGACAAGTTCATTTCTGTGATATAATAACTGTCCGAATATTTATGTATAGTATATTTTGTATATTATTTTCCGTTATACAAGCGAAAGGACTGGATATCTATAGATATATCTATCTATTCCCCTTTCACTGCACACACAATTGTTTTCTTTTTTTTTCAGCGCAGCTTTGCGTATACATCAAGAACTCCCTCCCCGTAAGAACCTTTCTTCCCCTATATTTTTATCCGCGCGGAAGTAATACACGTGCGCAAGGGAGCGCACACCGAGCTTTTAGCAGTTAATGATAAAAATATACTTTTTCACACGGCTCGCACTGGGCTGCTGCTGCAGCGCGGGCGCTTTCAACGTTCGATTAGCGAATTAAAAGCTGACCCGGTTTCCCTTCGAAATCCGCGACCTGCCAGAATCGCTAAATCGCGTGTATATCTGTATAGGAACGACGGCGGGGGGATAAGTGCGCGCAGGGTCCGCCAGCCAGCTTGCCTGCCTCCCTCCTCGCTCAGGCTATATTGAAATACGAGCCCCGGGGCTTTTCTTACATTATTTTTGGTCAATTCACTCGGCCCGGCTTCTGCTCCTTCTAAATTTAATTCACTGCAGCGCATTAGCTGCCATGTATTATGCGCTCGAATATACATACCTCTCACTTTTGTGCATCGCTGAATTTTCGCGTATATATACACGCAGCTGTACCCTTCCAAAAACTGATGTAATTTACAAAATTACTCTTTACTGTATCAGCGTACATCTCATCTCATATAATTAACGAGAAACTTACGCTTGAGGAACCTGCAAGAATAACGGTACACAGACTCTCTCGTAAGTAGATATGCGCTGGGTCCGGTCAGACATTGTCCCTGCAGCAGCAGCAGAACCGCCGGCCCACATCTACCCACACGCTCGCTCGCCCGCGCGTTATCCTCTCTCTTGCTACCTGAATATTGATTGCGTTTTTATCGACTCTCTCTCTCTGCCCGCCTCTCTCTCTCCCTCTCTCTAGTTGGCTACAGTGAATTTTTTAAATTGAAATCGCCCCTCAAAGATACATATCGACTTTATAGGTTTTTCCGGGGGCGTGCGCTCGCTCGCTCGCTCTCTACCCACGTGCGACACGTGGCCGAGCGTGACACATCAGCTATAGATCCCGCGACGGTACTCTCCGTTTACGGGCGAACGAACGGCCTGTCTGTGTGTCTCGCTCCAATTCATCCTCTTCGAAACGCCGAGGCGTCTCCAGGTGTGCTACACGGGTATATGTTTGCGTATGTAGAAGCAACACACGTCATATCCAATGCCTTCTAATTAGGAATGCACTAGTCTCGCGAGCCGCGCGTGGGAGCGCTATAGTCATCGTCGCCCTGTCGTCTCTGCCAAGAGGAGCGAGTGAGACGGAAAGAGAATGCATGCATGCACGCTACTTAGGGCTCGTCGGAAAGGAGGGTAGTTTTCTCGGAAAACGAGATGACTCGCGTGTGCGTACATATATACGTGGGTATGCGGACGGACGAACGTTTGAAAATATGCAAGCAGCGAGTTCCCCCCGAGTGAGGGAGGAAAAGACAGGAGGGGAAGAGCGCAAGCGCAGGGAGGGTAAAAGAGTAGGGGGGTTGCCGCCGCGCGTACACTCCCGCGTCTGCGCGTTACCGCGAGCGCGGTCGTCGTCGTCGACGTCGTCGTCGTATCTCGGACGCGGGGCGGCGGGCAGAGCAGCAGCAGTCGGTGGTGGCGGTGGCGACGACGACACACAGACACACGGGGGTGGCTCTCTCTCCCCGTCTCGCGCGCTCGCGCCTGCAGGAGAAGAGTAGGTGCGTGTGGCTATGCCCAGAGTCGGGACTACGACGACGACGTAACACGACTGGGAACAAATCCGTCCAGCACAAGTGCTCAGTGAGCATTGTGAACTCCAGAAGAGAGAGAGAGAAGGAGCGAGTGTGCGAGTGTGTTTGTGTGCGCGTGCGGGAGGGTTGGCGCGCGCTCACCGGGAAATATGGGGCGTTCGCGCGGCGGCGCCGAGCAGCCGTGGATCGATCGGGACGTCGTGCTGCTACAACCGCGAGGCAAGCAGCAGCAGCATCAGCAGCAGTGACGACGTAGAGTAGAGGTGTGCGATATATCAGGCGCGAGGAGAGTGCGCGAGGTTAGGCGGTCCAGGGCGATAAAATGCCCGTCTCGTGAGGAATAGATAAACACGTTGAAGTGAGGACGAAGACGGATGACGATGGCGGTACTGCTGCTGCTGGTGTGCCTCGTAGCCAGCGGGGCCCGCGGCTTCATACTGGACGGCTCGGCCCAGAGCCACGCGCAGTTCCCCAGGTGGAACGCCGCGCTGAACGGCAGCCTCGAGTTCGAGTTCAAGACGGAGCAGGGTAACGGGCTGCTGCTCTACACCGACGACGGCGGCACCTACGACTTCTTCGAGGCGAAGCTCGTGGAGAGCGCGCTGAGGCTGCGCTACAATCTCGGCGGCGGGGCGCAGATACTGACCGTCGGACGTGACCTCGGCGACGGGCACTGGCACAAGGTGCACATACAGAGGTGTAACGAGAACACGACGCTGACGGTGGACGGCGTGGCGGTGACGTCGACGTCGCGCGGCAAGGAGTTCGAGTTTGGAAAGTTAGCGGGCAACTCGGATGTGTACGTCGGCGGCATGCCCAGCTGGTACAACAGCAAGCTGACGCTGCTCGCGCTGCCGAGCGTCATATTCGAGCCGCGCTTCAACGGCCTCATTAGGAACCTCGTCTACGCGGACGGCGATAACGTCATGCCCAGGCGTCAGGAGATCAACGGCAATCGCGACAAGGTAAACGATCATTTTATACGTATGTGCTCTGTATTACCGACCGAGCTGTGCACGCTACGAATCCTCGCCAATATCAATCCTGCTCATTTATTTATACACCTCGAGTTCTTGCTACCTCGCGCCTGCTGTATATTTTTGGCCGTAGTAATCTCTCCCTCCGTTCCACGGTATATTCTCTAAAGCGAGCGGCGCACTCACTCGGCCCACATTTCAGGCGAAAATTTAAATCAATCGTTTGTACACGCGCTACTCTCGCTCCGCGCGCACTCTTCGTGTTAGCCTGTTAAAAGTTCAAAGCGGCGCGGTAACTAAATTTAATCTCCTCATCGTCCCCCTTTTACAACGCACTCTGCAATTTTACGCACTTTTAACGAGTTTAATGAATAATTTTTGGCACGTACACACGTGTATGTATATATGCGTATATACTCTGCGAATTTTTCTCATCTTACCTGGTTCGCGCTGTAGCATCGGAAGCGCGCAATAATCTACTAAACACACGTTACGAGCGTTCCCTCACTCTCGATTTTTTTCTTTCAAGTTCAACGCACGCTGAACGAGCGTAATTCACGTCGCCTCTTTCTCTTTCTCTCTCTTTCTCTCTCTCTCTCCTTCCGCTTTATTGGTGGCGGAGCTAACGAACCAGCTGCCTCGTAATACACAAGATTTTCCAATAGACCCCGATGTCGCACCACCACTACTACCACCACCACACTTGTCCTTATTTCACCGGCGCCTCCAGTCATACGTGTATTACACTGCAACTGTTGTTTCACTTCACCTCCCCTCTCGCTCTCTCTCGGAGTATTAACCGTATACACTCTGCGCGCGCCTGCATAATCCCCGGCCGAGGATTAATATCGTTTTTTTTTTCGCGACATTGCGTGCGTCGCGCATGTAATAGCTCTCTCTCTCTCCCTCTCACGCTGGCAAAAACGCCGACGCGACGATAAATTCGGGTCGAGCGGTTGGCCCTCTCCTCCTACCCCCCGTCCCGCCAGCGTTTATATTGCCGCGCTGCGCGACGGATTTGAGATAGGTGTGCACGAGGCGGCAGCGGCGGCTTGTTATTGTCGAGCCCGTGATAATACGTCGTTACAGCTCGGCAAAGTGCCGCGCCGCGTACGTATACACTCGTTATCTCGCCCGTCGATTTAATATTCGCTGCTGCTGCTGCTGCTGCTGCTGCTGCGACGCCACCGAAAAGCTCTGCGTCCCGCTGCAGAGAGCTAAATATCGGGCAAACAGGGCTTATTATTGCCGCGATAAAAGAGCCCCAAACCCTCGCGCGCGCGAATAATTTTGATGGCCTGAAACGTAAATGTGGAATACGGATGTACGTGCTACGAGTGTGTTTCTATAGAGCCGGCAAATTTCCATCGGCTAATCTTTCATCTTGGCGACTGGTCGAGAGTGAGCGAGCGATCGTTAAATTCCGTGCAAGCGCGATACGCAATATAATAGCGTTCGTTGATCCAATCACGCCTGCGGATTACAATACTTTGTATTTGCTCATCAAACGTTTGCTCGACCTCTGCGTCCTATCTCCCTCTCTGCGTATCCTCGTTCTATCAATTTTTTTTCCTCCTCTTGCCAGCTTATATACAATAAAGTTGAAAAAAAATTCCTCCGCTCTCTCTGGAATATCGAAATTTCCGTCACGAAAATCATCTAAAATTACCAGCGCGCAGCCATAATACGATAACTCAACAACATAACGGCTTTTTCTTCGCGAAAAGCTTCCAGCAAAAAACCCTCAGCGTCAACAAAGATTCGCGGCACGGCCCAGAGCGTCGGGCCGCATTAAACTTTGAAACCTCGTCCTCCTCCTCCTCCTTTTTCCCCGTATATATATCGAGCGATATGCCAGAACGAGAGAGAGGCTGGCACTCAAGAAGCTGAAAACTTTCTTAACCCGACGATTTACGTTGCATTAGATTGTCCCGCGCGGCTCGCACATGAGTCCATTTGGAGAGTGCGGCCCGGCGGCTGGCAATAGCAGCAGCGGCCCTCTTTGCTTCACGCACGAGCGACGCGGGAAAAGTGCTTTATTCGCGAGCGCGGCCCGAGTGGACGCGCCAGCGGGAAAAAAAGTGCCTCGCAGAGTGCAGTGCACACACGCGAGCGAGCGTCGCGTGCTGTCGCGTAAACTGCCTCGGACGTGCGCCGCGCTCTGCGATCTTCAAGAGGAGTGAAAGAGAGAGGAAGGAAAATGCGATGGTGACGCGAATGTTTTTTTTTCGTGAGAGAGAGAGAGAGAGAGAGAGAGAGATTTGCCCCTCCGGGTATACGCATGGACGATATTTCGTACGGTTATTCGGGGATGTTTATGGATCGTGACCCGCTGGCATGTATGACTATTCATTATTATTAGTATTCCTGTCCCCCTCTATACACGTACGTAAATCCCAGTTCTTTATTAACGCTGTATTTTCTCTTCCTTTTCTAATGCACACGCTATACGACAAATTGTCCACGGAAGAGAGAAAGAGCTATTGGCTGGCAAACATTTTGCTCGCGAAATCGAAAAAGAGAGTGGGGAAATTGCGCTGCAACGGCTGTTATCGCTCGTTCGCTCGCTCGCGCATTCGAGCAGCTCTCACTCATTCAGTGGTGCATTTCCAATTTAGCAGAGGGGAGGCGGAGGGCGCATAAATGTATGCCGCAGTGTGGGCGCGTGTGTGAATCGATTGAATTTGAAATTGCTCGACGACTCGAGGCCGACGGCCACCCTGTATAGTGTGTGTGGGTAATATGTATATGTGTGTACATGTGTGTGCGCGAAACAGGTTAATAGGGGTGATTTACTTGCGACAATCTTCGCGCCCCGCGTCCACTTGGCTCCCGAGCGCGTTAATCACTTATTCCATACGCGTACACACTTTCTCTCTCACTGTGTGTACAGTATTATATACGTATACAGCAGCTGCTGCAGCCTCGGGATTTGCCTATCTTCCAAGCTTGCGCGCGCGCGGCAAGATAAACGCGATAAAATATATGGAAATGGCTCTGCTGCGTCGCGTGCGAGACGCGTGTTATGTGTGTGTGTTTCTTGCTGTTACTGCTGCTGTTGCAGGAATGTTTTTCTGCTTAGAAAATGTTGGCTCCTTTTTTGCAAAGCCACGCTGCTCTGGTATCTCTCCGTGTATGTAGGTGAGCGCACGTGCGCGCGGATTTTTTAAAAATATATGCAGATTGAAGTGATTGTCCTCGAATTGAAAGTTTGCAGAGCGCGAGATCTATACATAGGACTGACTGAAATTTTAAACAGTATAGCATTGAAGTCCTGGAAATCGGATCGAACTCGTTTTAATTCGTCAAAAGATGCAAATACCCTCTCTCCTGCTCTCCGATCGTTATACCCGATTCCGGAGAAATGGGAAAAAAATGCAATGAAAGATTGAATGGAAAATATATAGTTTTTTATTTCTTCTACTTTTCATTTCATCCATATCCATCTACCGACATTTCTACACTCTCTTTCTCTCCTCTCCCGTATATTTCCGATGAAGCATTGCTCGACGTGTTACGTACTATTCATCGATTCGCCGCGCGACACACACTCGCCGTCGATTTAAATATAGAACCGCGCGCGACCATAAAACATGCAGCAGC
Organism: Torymus flavipes; assembly: GCA_030522905.1. Lineage (NCBI taxonomy): Eukaryota > Metazoa > Arthropoda > Insecta > Hymenoptera > Torymidae > Torymus > Torymus flavipes. The sequence continues at coordinate 3,206 of JAPYZO010021514.1, read as the reverse complement.
AGCAGTCATACATAAGAGCGGAAAGGGATAAGACACGAGGAGAGCGGCGCGAGCGAGATCCCGACTGGTGGCGAGGTAACGAAGTGAAAGGCGTGCTCGTCCAGCCGTGGACGAGCAGAGGGACACTGCACTGATGGTCCTTCTGCAAGGCTCGCCGACTCGGAAGAGCCGGCCCGTCGTTTTCCGCTTCCGAGCGACGACTTCCGAGAGCTCCGTCCGGAATTCGTCAGAATCGGACCGCCGTCGCCGCGCCTGGCGAACGACGTAATGAGAATACTATCCCCGAACTGTACCTATGTGTAGGTGTAGGTATGTGTATATAGAAACTCATGCCGCTGCAGTGGTAGTAGTAGCTGCTGCTGCTGCTGCTGCTGCTGCGACTGCATCGATTTCTCGCGGCTAGTTTGAATAAATTATGAAACGTGGATAACGGGCTGGAGACTCGCTCTCTCACTCTGTCGTGATTAAGCGCACGGGGCTAGCTCTAGCCACGAGGCGCGCTGTGGTAACTGGTCAATATCTCCGATACGATGCTCCCATTTTTCGTTCTCTCCCTCTCGCGAACGAAAATTGCCCGGATAAACCCGTTAAATGGGTCGTCGTCGTCGTCGTCGATGGTAGTAGTGCCCGTGTGTATTACTCGGTGACGATAACGGCTTTTTATTCGCCTGCAGGAACAAAAGGAGAAAGCAGTCCGGCGAACTTTCGCCCGCGGGGCTGGGGCGGGTTATTGAAAAATTCCACTTATTACTTTCTTATCTCTCCCGATCGTCGCCTGCATACATACATATACTTTCTTTCTCTCTCTCTCTCTCTCTCTCCTGACGCTGCCGCCGTTCTAGCCAAGTGTCTCTATCTATCTGGGCTGAAGTTCCCGTCCGCGCCTCTTTATGAATTATTTTGCGCCGATGAATAATTCAGCACTGTTTACCGGCCCAGGCGTCGTCGTCGAACTATTTTCGCGCCGAACTCTCCGAAGTCCAGAACGCAGAGTCGCGACAGAGAGAGAGTGAGTGAGAAGGGTGGAAAAAGAAGAGAAGAAGACAAAGACGGGGAGAAGAAAAGAGACAAGTGTGCGACACGACGACCGAGGGCCTTTGCTACTCGCAAACGTGGGTGAGAGAGAGAGAGAGAGGGAGTCGAGACTTTAAGATGACGGCTGAAGAACTTAAAGGGTGTAAAGATGTTGCGCAAGCGAGCGAGCGAGCAGCGCTTTCGAATATTTATGATCCGAAAGTCGCACGCCCGCGCGCAAGCGCAAGACTTTACATCGGATAAGCACGAGCCTCTTTTCTTGTTCTCTCCGTCCCTCCTCTTTTTCTCTCGATCGACTTTTCGCATCTTTTAATTCCATTTGCTTGTTGCGTTCTCTACTCCCTATACACACACACATAGACTTTCGATCGCTCTCCTTTCGGAATCGTCTATATACCCGCACCTCTCCTACACGGCAAAACTTCTTTCCCCTGCTTACTGCTTGCTCTCACTGTTTTTAAGTTCCGCGAAGCTAATGTCCGCTATATACGTACACGACTATACACACGCGTGTGTAGCCGCCCCTCTCTGTGTATTCTTCGTCTTCCTTCTTCTTCTTCCGAGTAGAAAATCCCAGCGGGCGAAGAGGAAGTTCGTAAATTCTACCGCGCTGCTGCTGCTGCTGCTGCTGCTGGCCGACCTTCGCTCTCGCTTCCCTCCCGATCGATCTCGCTCTCGCATCCTTATGTAAGGTAGAACGAGCGAGCTTTTTGGCCCTTGGGATATGCCCCGCGCGCTCGCCGGTGAAATCCGCGCGGAATATCAAAATTTAACGGCCCCGGCGATCGCTGCGCGCACGTAATACTTTCATTTGAATGCTAAGCCCGATAAGTTGCACACGACTTTCCTAGCGCTGTGTATATATTGCTTGCGTGTATCTATATGTAGATTGTGAATAGCAATGATACGAGGGTTTTTGTATAAACAAGATGACGTTTATTTACGGTAGCCCATAGCGTCATCATTGACGACAATAACAACTATTCGCCACCCCTGCTCACGCTATAACGATACGATTCTGTGTCTGTATATATGTGTACATTGCGCAGGCGGATTTTCGGGGCGAGATAAAACTAGCCCCGCGGCGGAAGACTACTCTCGCTCCGCGTCGTTTTCACAGCTAAGCAAAAGCCCCGAGAGCCGTCGCAAACGCGCCGTATATATACATTTCGGTGTAACTGGCGAAGGGAAAAAGAGAGAGAGAGATTCCGAGATCTGATGATTTTCAAGATTGCGGGAGAGCAGAGAGCAGCAGCCTTCCAGCTCCCGGGCGTGAAATTTTTCTAAGGGAAAATCAATATAGCCTACAGCGAGAGAATCTTTCTCTCTTTCTCTACCGACGTTAGAGTTATCTAGAATCCATCCTTCCGTAACTTATTACTCACTTACCGCGGATGATGATCATTCCGGTGTGTAATAAAGGCTCTGCTATTATGGTGGAACGGGGGGGCCGCGAACGATTGGCTGGAAAATGCCGCCTTCGCCGTGTGCCGAATGTCAAAGTCGCATAAAAGTCGATATTTTCCTGACTTAAAGATTCCTTCGAAAATATATAGAATGTTTAATGCGCCCTCGTTATTGTAGAGTTAAATGCAAAAACGCTCAAAGAGAAGAGCGTTGTACACACAGTAGCTTAACAACAATGTTTACCCCTTAAAAGGCGCATTTAAATAGCAAATATTTGTTGTTACAGTGCGGAGGACTACCATGCGTCGAGAGCAGCACGAGTTCACGGAAGACGGCGAGGGTAAGTGTGTGTGCTGTCGTTGTCAACACGTCGCATGTATATATATATATGTAGACACCTTATTCTAAAATCATTCCAGACTATAAACACGAGCTCTCGGGTTGGATTAATGAGGGTGTAGCATTAATCTTACTCGCGCTCGCTCGCTCACTTGCTGTATGTATATGTATACGTGGAAACGTCTTGGATAAACGCGACGTTGTAGGTGTTCTTGGCGCCTCCTAGGGCGCACTGCGCCGCGCGCGCGCGCTTTGTGCGCGAATAATTTAATTACGACAAATCCAATTGATGGATTCAGAAACAGATCGATATACGTAATAATGCCTCGTGTAGACGCGTGCTGCTGATGTTGATCGTGCCGACGATGTCTATACCCGCCTATTAATATGGTTATACACTGGTATTAATAGGATTTCCGTGTCAA
>JAPYZO010021434.1:0-10713 GCA_030522905.1 Torymus flavipes | reverse complement strand
TCTTCCGAATTAAGACCTTGACTACACGTTAATTGTAAGTTTAATTTTTAAGTCTAAAAAACTGTGATTGCGGAAATAATTTGTGATTTGTAAATTAATATTTTTCTTTAATTTGTATTTCCTTAGAACCTGAAGAGGGACATAACAAAAAATGTCCGAAACGTCGTAATTACTTTTTTTTATTATTAATTAAACAAACACCTGGTAGTATGGCCATCAGCTTCGCAATACAACTATTTTTTTCAAATCGTAATTTCTCGTGAACGGCTGTATATACCTGAATCGGATGGGTAGCATTCGAATGACAATTAAAATACCTATGTTTTCCAAAAAGATAATTTTTCTGTCACGGTTCTTTTGTTATTAATAAAATAGTAAAAGCTGAAAAATGAAAAAAAATGAGTTTTGTATATCCAACGGTTACGGGAGTAAAATTGTCTTAATCGCTTTAAAATTCATTGTTGACATAGATTTTCGATAACTCTCGACTAAGTTTTTCGATCAAAATGGTTGGTTCATATATTTTGGAGATATTTTAGGTCAAAATTTCGTTAGGTTTTTTAAATCGTAATTTCTTGAGAACGGCTCTATGTATCTGAATCGAATAAGTAGGACTCCAGAGAGAATTAACATACCTATATTTTCTAAGAGAAAATTTCTTGCTACTTATCATCGTCTTTTATTATTAACAAAAACATAAAAATTGAAAAATGAAAAAATGAGTTTTGCATGTCTAACCATTACGAGAGCGCTTTAAAAGTCATTATAGAGGTAGATTATGGATAGCTCTCGGTCGAGTTTTTCGGGCAAAATGATTGGTCCACAAATTTCAGAGATATTTGAGATTAAAATTTTCTTGACCTTTTTTTAAAACCATTTTTTCTCAAGAATGGCTCTGCGTATCTTAATCAGATGAGTCGCATTCGAAAGAGACTTAATTATAGAATTAATTAAAGGAATCAGAGGAAGCCGCAGGCCAATGAATTGGCAGCGGTTTTTTTAAATTGAAGAGAATTTTATCCTACATATAGAGATGCTTACAACACGCTTTTTCATGTAATCTAGCCCGGAAGAGGGGCATACAAATGCCCGAAACGTTGGCAAGATAACAAAAAATGGTTTTTTATTTGTTTAAAAATACCACATGGACAGCTGGACCATCCAATTCAATCCCACCTCATTCAAACAGTCGCTGTCATCAATCTCATCCAACATCACAAAAATAAAAGTTTTAAAAATTTAAAAATTGATATAGAAAGAAAAATTGAATTTTGCCAAAATAAAATAGTGACCCCAACTGTGGAAGAAAAATCTACAAAAATTATCCTTTCTGTTTAAAATCGGTCAAGTAGATCATGAGAATTAGCGTATACGGACACACACATGTAGACACACACACACACACACCCATATACACACACACACATCCGTACGAACATTTACCAAAAATAGTGTATTTTGATTCCAAATTTGCAAAACAACACTCCTAACACATTTTTTCAAAAACATTTTTTTACCATCACCAAGCTTTATAGAGGAGGAAGTAAAAAGCAAGTAAACAATTCGCACGCGTACCATGCGCCATTTTCATTTTCTAATATACATAAAGTCGTACCCGAAAAATTACCATTTGAAAAGAGATCGAAATCAGTTTTAACCTCAAAATATTCTGAAATTCATAAACGAATTCTCTTACCCTAAGAGCACATATAATAAATAATATATAAACTCACTTTGGTGTCAACACCAAACTTTAAACAAAGTAAAACTTTTTTTCTCAAGTGATCATGTGACAAAGAAAATGGCTTTGTAAGATAGGAAAATTTTTAATATCAAAGAGTAGTCGTACGATCTTCATGAAAATTCACATATATAATATCTTTATCACAAACAAAATTTTCTATAAATCTGAAGCGATTCATCGAACCGTTCTTAAGAAATAACGATTTGAAAAGAGGTTAAACAAATTTAAATCACAAATATCTTTGAAAGTTATGGAGCAATCATTTTGCCCGAAAAACTCGGCCGAGAGTGCTATCCAAAATCTACCTCCACAAGGAATTTTCAAGCGATCAAGACTATTTTACTCCCTTAAGGGAGCAAGCCTGGGTTAAAGCCTGAAAAAATAGATTTTAATATAATCAGTCAGATAATATTTTTCAAATCGATATAGGAAAACAACTTTACGTGGACTCAATTCGGTGAATTAACTTCGCTCCCGCTTCCTTTTTGAAATCAAAGGGACTGCCATAAAGAGCGCGTGACCTCTCTTTACGCCCTTTGTGATGGTCACGCTTGACCGCCTCGTGGTCGTGGAATCTACGATGCGCAGCGTACTTGTTGCCCAACATCACCTCAGTTAACACGTACACGCATCGTGCAGCGTGCGGCCGGCAGAGCCTATATACCCGTGGATCGCATTTTCGCCCGGGTTAACGCGTTTCCACTGAGGAGTGCACGTTCTGCTGTGACTGCAGTAGGTCGAAGTTCTTCGGCGTTGTAGCAACTGCTCCAGGTCGTCAAGTACACTCCAAGCTAGCTACATAACCTCAACTTCGCTACATGGTAAGCATGATAATTGGCTGACTACTTCACAGCCACTACATTCCTGCTGTTAATTGCTACTGTAATTGCCTGTATAACTACGGTCTTTCTATAGCGCAAATTGTCTATAGCTTTTTTATTATTTGCTGTAATTTGCTTTTCAATAAAGAAAATCTATTGCTTTCACTTCTTAAAGGTTTCTTTAAAATTTTGCCTTAGTTTCACAGCAGCTTAGCTTTAGTTTTCGCTATTTCTTTGCTCGAGTTTGCTTGCTTGCCTTTATTCTATTTACAGTAACGTTATGGAGCCGAAGGAGCGGCTGAAGGATCTACAGACATATGGACAAAATCTGCTGAACTTCCTCGTCAACTGCGAGAAGAAGGGGCAGCAGAACCAGACAGAAACCTACCTCAAAAGTAGGCTGGCTCTGCGGGAAAGCTACTGGGCCAACATCTTCAATACAAACAGACTGCTATGCCAGCATAAAGAAACGCTGGCGAAGGAGAAGTACTTCACGGAGGCCAAATACGAGCTCTATGAGGAGTCTTATGCTGAGGTCAAGGTTATACTCCTGAACAGAATCGCTACCAAGTCTGCTCCAACTCCACCAGGCTCAATTGCAGTCACCACACCCTTGTAACGACACGCTCCAGCCTATCCAAGTTGGTGCTTCCTCGCTTCTCTGGGAAACAAATAGAATAGAAGACTTTTAAGAGCTGCGGTAGCTCAATCGTCTAAAGCCTCAGACTCTCGACTCGGAATATTTGTTTACCCAAACAGTACCGAGTTCGAATCCTGGCTTCGGCGATTGACTGGTACCTTGTAACGGTCTCTGCGTTATCGACCGTCGCACAAGATGCGCGCGAACACACTCCTGCCTTAGCCCACTACTTCCTTCCTCCTCATACCCTACCACTGCGCGCCGTCGCCTGTATTACGGCTATCCCCACACACACGTACTCAGCGAGCGAAGTGGGAGAAACCCCACAATCGGGCATATGCAAATGCCTATACAGCGTTCGGCCTCTCCTCTCGTCCTACTACGCGACTCTCTCCACCGATGTACAACGGTGCACTGCGGCGGCACTGCGCGTGGGAGAGATAGGCGAGTGAGAGAAATGGACAGATAGTCCTCTGGTATAAATATAGCCAGCGCGCAGCAACGGGCAAGCATTTCCTCTCTGAAAGAGGCAGCAGTAAGAGCTCCGCGAGCATGGCTCTGGCCTTACTACACTTGCTGCCCGTAAAGTCTTATACATATATACGTCAATAAAATCATTTTTTTCTCCATAACTTTCGTAGTTATTATATAGAATCATCTCTCTCTTAATTTCACCCACCTATCCATCCTCAGGCTATTAAGCGGCATCTTTCGAGAAAAAGTACTCACTAGCACAGTAATGCAGAGCTATATAAGACTCATTAAAGAGGACTTCAGACAGCTGTAAAATATATAAAAAAAAAAAGAATAGCAGACCTTCAAGGAGCGTTTCAGTGCAATGGTGAGGAATGGCACCTCTCTCAGCTCTGTAGTCAAACTCAAGCACCTTATCTCCTGCTTGGATAGAGAGGCAGCAAGGCGAGTGAAGAGTCTTCAGCTCATTGGCTCCAATTTTTCTGTCGCCCGCGAGACGCTAATTAGAAGGTATGATAACCATCGTGTCAGACTCTCTGCGCACAAGCGCAAGATACTGAGCATGCCACCTGCTGCTAGCAGGATAGCTAGTGAAATAACCTCACTCTTGGATTGGGTCGCAGTGGCGACTCGTGCCATCACGCTGCTTGGATGCCGAGTCGACCACTGGGATGACTGGTTCGTGGAGATTTTCACCTCGAAACTTGACCAAAGCATTGGAGAAGATTAGGAGAAGACCTTAGAGGGCAAGATGGATCTGCCCAGTTACAAAGATCTTTCTACCTTTCTTGAAAACAGAGCTCGCACCCTGGATGCTGCTAGTAACAACGCATCTTTCACGACTAACCAGTCTCCTTCACCTTACTCTCCCTCCTCTAAAAAGGTGCACAATAAAACTAATAAACATGTTTCAGCTTATTACACCACTCCAAGGACTCCAGTCCACAAACCTACTCGATCACCACCTGGATGTACTTTGTGTAAAGGGAAGCACTTTCTTGCCTACTGTCCCATATTTTTGAAGATAGATGTGAGCCGAAAGAGAGACTACACAGGAGAATCAAGGACCTCCAGAAACTACCTGCGTGTAGGTCACTACGCCTCTGGGTTCCCCTCACAGAGTTGATGCAGTGCTTCAAACTGCCAGGCTCAGCATCACACGCTGCTACACGATTGTTGCAGGGAGGAGAACAACACACCTGCTACAACTCAGTCGACGAAGAACCCTGTCAAAACATATGCTACCAGTATCAACGAGGAAAAGAGGTTAAATGTATCCTCTCATACAGGTAGTATGGTGTTTTTGGCCACAGCATCTATTATTTTAGAGTCTCCGCTAGGTGCTCAGCTCGCTGTGCGAGCACTAGTAGACCTTGTATCGGAGGACTCTTTCATCACCGAGCAAGTGGCCCAATTATTAGCCCTCAATACGACTGAGTTGGTTCTGCGCTCTAGAGTCAATACTAATTTTTCCATAATCCTTTCAGCCTTCGTCTTGGGAACTTTAACCTCCATGCTGCCAATGAGAGAGTGCGCTATAACTACATGGAGACATCTTCAAAGCCTACAGCTAGCTGACGTGGACTTCTGCTAACCATCACGCATAGACTGCATTTTGGGCACAGATGTTTACCCTGCGATCATTCTCCCAGGGCTGCGAAAAGGGCCTCCTCGACAACCAATGGCGCAGAACACGACCTTGGGATGGATCGCCACTGGCTGTGCACCTACCAGGTCCGACTCAAAACCAGCCCGGTGTCACAGCCACTATACTTTAGCTGCATCTCTCGACGACGCTTTCTCACGCTTCTGTCGCTACGTCCTTCGACTAACGTTCTCACAGGTGCCAAATTTACAAGGATCACTTGCTATAGCGACTTCTCGACCGATACAGAGGGAGAGACAGCTTCAAAATAACTCGGAACTTTGCACCTCATACGCCACGTTCACGAGGGAAACTCGCCAGTTCCATCGCATGGGCCGGATGCCAGACGACGACAGGACAGCTGGGTCAGTCACTAAACATCTGCCTGCACATACGCCCCAAGCTGCATGCCGACATATCCGCCATCTTGTCTCGATGGCGAAGCTTCAGATTTATCTTTTCGGCGGACATCATGAAGATGTTCCGCCAATTCAAAATGCACCAAGAAGACCTTCACTGGCTGCGCATTCTCTAGCATACGACCCTAACGGGGAACTGCAACAATACGGCATGACGACGGTAGTTTACGACACCGCGTGCGCGCCATATCAGGCTAACAGAGCCCTGGTGCAGCTAGCCGAGGACGAACATGTACTCTTTCCAAAGGGAGCTCACGTACTGGAGAACCACGTGTACGTGGACGATGCCTTGGCTGTAGGCGACACGCTGAAGGATGCGCTGGACGTCCGTGACCAGCAGATCAACATCCTCAACGTTGCCGGCATGAAGCTTGACAAGTGGTCAAGCAACCACGCTGCTTTGCTGCCAGACGACTCACCGGCTGCCTTGTCACGCCTATTTTCTTAGACAAACTCTGTTTCAGCTGTAGGTTTACTTTGGAACACCGCACACGACTGCTTCACTTTCAGAGTCCACCTCGGTCCGCTGCCGAAAACCTTCACTAAAAGATCCGTGCTATCTGAAGTAGCACGTCTTTTCGACCCGCCAGGGTGGCTCGCTCCAGTCGTCGTCGTAATGAAGATGCAGATTCAACAGATGTAGCTCCCAAAAAGAGGCTGGGATGACAAGCTGGCTGGAGAAACAGCCACTACCTGGACTAGACTGCGCGCTCAACTACCCACTCTCGAAAAACTACGGATACCATGCTGGCTGGGAATGTCAAGCGTGTCTAGCTGGTATCTACATAGTTTTTCCGATGCATCTCAACGTGCATACGCCGCTACGATCTGCATCGTGGTGCAGAATGGTGACGCCCCTCTTACGTACACCCTTCTCGCTGCCAAATCCAAGGTTGCGCCACTCAAGGCGCTGAGTATACCTCGCCTAGAGCTGTGCGGCGCACTGCTACTGGCTCGTCTCGGCGAGAGTCTAAGAGGTTATCATTCACCCTGACCCAATGGAATTTTCTGCTGGTCCGAGTCACAGGTGGTTTTGGTCTGGTTAGACAGCCACGCGAGCCGATGGAAAGTCTCCATCACAAACCGTACCAACGAAATAAGTACTCTTTTGCTCTCTGCACGCTGGGGACACGTACGCACCGCCTACCGATCTGGCTTCAAGCGGTACGTATCATATCGTGCCCAATAACAGCCACCTGGCCGAACTGCTTATTCGTGATGCACACAAATGCACTCTACATAGGGGACCACAGCTCATGCAGAGCCACCTGCTTCATGCGTACTGAATCGTACACGCACGCAGCCGCATACGTCGAGTAGCTAGCCAGTGCACTCGCTATGTGCGCTTTCGACGTCAGCCACTACATCAACAGATGGCCCCACTGCCGGCTGCCCGTGTCACACCCTCGGGGCCTTTCGCTTCGACCGGCGTAGACTGCGCCTGGCCATTCTACTAGCGCATCACCAAAGGGCGGGGCCATAAAGCCTTCAAGGGCTACGTGGCTATATTTGTCTGCATGGCAACCCGTGCCATGCACCTGGAGGTCCTGTCAGACTGTACGACCCAAAGCTTTCTCGCTGCCCTCCATCGCTTTATCGCACACCGCTCTGCAGTATCATCTACAGTGACAATGCGACCAACTTCCAAGGATCGGACGCTGAATTTCAACGACTCTTCAACGAGGCCTCAAAAGCCTCACGCAGCGTCGTCAACGTTCTGACCTTTGACGGAATCGAGTGGCGCGTTTATGAGAGGCATGTGTGCGCTCCTTCAAATATCACCTGCAACGAGTACTGGGCGACAGCAAGCTGACCTTTGAGGAGTTTTCGACGTTGGCGGGAAATATTGAAGCATGTCTCAATTCACGCTCCCTTAGCCTATTTAGCGTCGATCCAAGCGACGTCACTGCGCTAACTCCGGACCACTTCCTCGTGGGTGGAGCACTAACGGTTCTCTCCGAGCCATCAAAAACTGACCTTCCTGTTTTAGGTCCAGCTCGGTACCGTCTCACCGCGCAGATACGAGACCACTTTTGGCAAAGGTGGTAGAAGAATGTCCTGCATCAACTCAACAACGCTCCAAGTGGCTTGAACCCAGCCACACCATCCAAGAGGGAGACCTGGTCCTCACTGAAGACCTGCTGCCGCCGACCATATGGCCATTAGCTCGAGTTGAGCAATGCCACTCAGGCCAGGATGGCCTATAAGAGTGCTGATGATACGCAAAGCTACCGCGACGCTACAATGACCGATCGTCAAAGACCGACTGAGGCAGCCCCCTCGACCCGAACACCTGCCAAGCTTCACCACTTTCAAGGCGACTCGTCATGGCGGGCGGCGTCTTCCAGATGAAGAAATACAGAATATTACACGAAGACTTTATCTACAACACGGCACTTCACGACACATACACATTCTTTTTCTCGCTTATCTCTTACAACAGCTTCAGACCGGCGCTCCTTTACCTCTTCTTGTTTACTGCCTTCATTGCACCGATGCAATGAGGCGGGCAGAATGTTGCGGCGCGAGTTCAAATCTGACGCCAAGACGTCGGCCCCCACACGGGCTCAATTCGGAGAATTAACTTCGCAGGGGTCCGCCGGGATGTCGCGGGGGCGCAAGGCCACTCTGGGTAACAATACCGACTCGCACACGCTCCTCGCGCTCTTTCCATTCTCTATGCGGCGCCTCTCTGGAGCAGCTACCTCACACAACACGGAAGTAATTTTGTACATGCGGTCTTCAAACAAACCTTCCACACACTCAACCCTTTTATACTACACGCAATCAATCAGTTAATTATTCATCAATATTTTTTGGTTCTTAGAGTAATAAAACATCAAGTATTTCAGTTTAAATTATACCGTGTCTTTTTATTTACCAACCTTTTATTCAAGCCGAGTCCGTTCGGCAGCACGTCTCGAGTATGCCACGCTCAAGCTTTTAATGTAGCTTCACGGAAAATTAAAAAACTAAACATGATTAATAAAGCAGCTCTCCCGCGCGCAAACAAATATACATAAAAAACTGCATTTTAGCACCTCCCTGGCTCCTATATTTTGATTTATAAGTCTATAATAACCACTGAATCAAAGTATCAATTTTTGTATAACACCTCAAGGTATGTAGCGCTGGTTTGGAAAACTGTGACCAAGTGATCGAGAGAGTGAGAAAAAACTTATTTATATATATTTACACTGAATAAGTGAAGCAGATATTGAAAAAGTTGAATTTTTCCATTTAATATACGTATGAATAATTTTTTAATAATTTTTCAAATTTTCCACAATTATTTGATATATTTTATACGTACAAATTCATTGAAGGTCTATTTCCTGAATCCGATACACTTATTCAGTATAAATATGTATAAGAAAGACATTCTCTAAACTCTTATTCATGTGGTCAAAGCGTTTCAAAGCAGCGCTACGTGCCCTGCCTGAACATTATTAAAGAATTACTTCTGAGAAAATTGATATTAAAGTTTATAAAACAGTTTGTGTATACTTATATCTTCTATTTTACGAACGGGTTCTATGGATAGGGAAGGGAGGTTTGTATATCATCACCAATGTGCAATGGTGGGCAAGTATGTTTGATGAAGATCTCGATGATCTCCGCTGCAGCTGTCCTCCGTTGTTAAAGAAAATAAAAGAATCTCACAAAAATGTGAAAATTAAAATAATACTCTTCAAAATTAAGAGGTTATTTCAAAACAAAATTAAAATGAAAAAAAAAGTTAATAATCATCAAACAAAATAAAAGACTACTTCAAAATTAAAAATAAAAAAAATAATGTTTAATACATATAAATCAATCAAAAAAAAATTTAATTATTATAATAAATATAAAAATAAATAATTATATAAAATTGAAATTGTGATAATGAGAGGAAATGGGATGTGGTGGCGGTAAAACGCCCAGGTTAAAATAATAGAAAAATATATAAAATAGAAAAATATTCATTTATTTAATACCTTATTTTAGAGAGAAGGCCGATATAGTAGCGCACTATAGTTGAGCGCGCGAGATTCAAATCCCCGACGGTACGACCTTGCTGTTAGTATGCCGGGTTGAGTTGTTACAATTATAACCAGTAATTGACAAGTATTTGACATATTCTACAGAAAGATTTCAATTTCAGAAGTGTTGTTTTGCGTCAAATCATAACAATGTTTAACAAAGTTACAGCTGAAATATGAAAGAAAAGATACGACTATTATTAAATTTAGTATCTGGTCCTGATCTAGTGCAAATATACATGAAATACTTATTTTTTTTATCAAATAGAAGTGAAAAAGTAAACCTTAGTGAAATAACCTTAAAAGTGTGTTATGATTTTATCTCAAGTGAAACAATGATTTCATGAATATCTAAAGAAAACTACTGTTATTTAAATGTGATTTAGTGATAATGTTTGATCTAAATGAATTTATTTTAAAAACTTACTGAACTTAATATGTACAACTTGCATTTGAGCGATCAGCTGTAGTCCTCTTTTTCTTCTTAAAGTGCTCGTCTCAATGGTCTTTACTATTCTTGTACTGTCACGGTCTGACGTACCGACGTCGGTATATACGAGGCCACTCAGCGTTTTACACTGACGAATGCGAGATTGCACGTCGTTGCAGAATCGTGTGGGGACTAGCAACGAAAGCCACTCCGCTTTCGGAGTGGGGGAAGCGAGCGAAAGTAAGCGCGAGCGCGTCTACACTTCAGACTGTCTCCGTCGCTCCTGTATGATGAGCCGGCGTGCACCTAGAAAGAGAGAGAGAGAGAGCGAGAGAGCGAGAGAGAGCGAGAGAGAGCGAGAGAGAGCGAGAGAGCGAGAGAGAGAGCGAGAGAGCGAGAGAGAGAGCGAGAGAGAGAGCGAGAGAGCGAGAGAGAGAGCGAGAGAGCGAGAGAGCGAGAGAGCGAGAGAGCGAGAGAGCGAGAGAGCGAGAGAGCGAGAGAGCGAGAGAGCGAGAGAG
>JAPYZO010021367.1:0-10628 GCA_030522905.1 Torymus flavipes | reverse complement strand
ATTTTTTAATTTTCAAAAAAGGGAATTAAAGCTCTTTCTTTCTAGTTTCAATTCCTTTTTGAAAACTTAACTATAGATTGGTTTAGAGCTAAATGGCTGAGGTTTAAAAAAAAGTGCTTTTATACCATTTTCTTGCAAAATTTTACCGTTTAAAAAAATGTGAAACAAAGACGTTTATAATTGTACCTTAAAAAAAAAAAGTTTGCCCGGTTTTGGAAACGTAAAAAGTTGAAATTTTTCTGGATTTCCTCATATACACGTGATGCATTTAATTACTAGCAAGTTAGCCTTAATCGTGCTTACAGTTTGACGTAAATAATTATCATGCCCGCGCATTATATTTATCACTCCTGAAACGCTATAACACGCGGGTACACTTAAGTTTTATCGATACCACACAACAATTACAACTATAAGCGCAACGAAATATTCGATTTGCTACTTATTCTGCTCGGTAACTTCTAAAACATCATTTAACCGACTTTTTTTTATAACATATACCAACTATATTCGCACACAATCAATCGAAAGAAAGTAGCGGAAAAAAAATTGCACGTTTTCCATTGTCGGCCGGCTCTCGTCGATTATCAGCTTTGCGCCAAACAGGCAGGTGATCGATCGATAGAGCGCATATCATTTCGTCATTGCAGCTCGCGCGCCGCGGCCTTGGAAAGCGAAATGCACGCGCGGCGACATAAGTAGAGCGCGGCGACAGGTGCAGCGGGGAAGACGTTCGGGCGGTTTCGAATTGATGATGGTTGTTGTCTGTTGTGTATAGAGTTTCTTTGGGTGCTTGGGTAACGCTCTTTTCCGATAAAGAAATTCTCTGGATTTTTTCTTGGTAATCAAGATTCTCACTCCCACACTTTATAGCTCAAAACTATATAATATCATACCCGCAGCTGGCACTTTTACACCGATTTCATAAGCGACTGCCGTCTGGCGAATTTTTTGTGAATTATTATATATACTTATTTATAAGCCGAGCGCGAACTATTGTAGCGTGCGATTTTCTCTCGCAAGTTTCACGGCGTGGGGACAGGAAAAAAAAGAAAGCCGCAGACAGATGCGGTCCGAGCCAGCCTGTACTGCAATTTTTGAAATGTCATTTTAGGATATACAAAGTGGGAGAAAGAGAAGAATTGAAGTATTGTCGTGCGATATACTTTCGAGCGAAGCTGTAGCTGGTATATGGTGTTACTTTCCTTTTTTTTTATATTCTGGATTAAGGATGGGAATTGTTTAATTAGCCGTGCAATTGTTGATTTAGTAGGAAATTTCAATGATAGTATTTTTCGAGATGAGAATTTTTTCGTATTGTTATTACTTTGAGGATATTGCGACGGGGATTGATTAGATTTTATTTAGCAGATGATTATATAGAAAATTTCTTTTTCAGAAACTTGCAATAGCCAGTATTTCGGGTATTATACCATAATTAAAAAAAAGTTTGTATTACCAACGACAGCTACAAAAAGTATGCACATTTCTTCACTCTCTTATTAATTATAATCTATTCGCAATACCCATCACAAAACCTACTTTCAATTACCCACCCATCACCTTCGATAAATTGATGAGCCATTAATTACCACCACTTCACCTCACACAAAAAAAAGGATCCTTCTCCAAACTTCACCCATTCCCCTACTCGAAAAAAAAATCCCACACGCATCTCCTCACACGGCCTCAATCACGTACCAACGCATGTATACGTATCCCTCTAATCAAAACCTTTCTCATTAGCTCTCGGCGCGTGCGCGCAATTATGCCAGTTTTCCGCGCTTACATCAGCGGCGCGCACGCGCGTTTATATGTTACGTGTCGTCTGACCCCTTTCCCGTATATATATATAATATATACTCGTATGCACACCTCTGTAAGCTGTGTACAAAAGGAGCGGGGAAGCGAACGGGAAAAACTGAGAGGAGAGATGACACGGTTTCCACACGACGCCAGAGGTGAGTGAACTCGGGCGTGTGGATTCCGAAAAGTGTCGAAGGTGAGCTGGGGAATTCGGGTTTCGATGAAGGTAGCAGGAGGAGGAGGTGAGAACGTTTGGGATGGGTTAATTGGGTTTATATGGTTGGGTGACGCTGCGCTAATTGGTTTTTGAGCGAATGACGTGTGTTTCCGACAAGCTTTAAAAAAATATTTTCTTTAAAAGCGTAAAAAAAAAATAAAAATGATATATTCGCTACACATTTATCTTATGGTATAGCAGTTCTGACAAAACTGTCAGAACTTGCGAAAAAAAAAATGTTTGAGAAATAAGGGTAAAGATAAGGTGTGACTGATGACACAGATTTTTAAAATGCACGCGCACCTGTTGAGAATTCGGACACCTCGGATAAGTATGTGTGAAACCAAACTTACGTGACGAAGCAGATTCTGATTTAACACAGTTTCATGAAACTCACCTGCAAAACAAAAAGAAGAATATAGTATTAATTATTTTGATAAATATATATATAATATTTAGGTTATCATTGATTATATTCTTCACACACTTATTCCATTTATTCAACATCCGACCACCGCTACTTCTGAATAATTAAAAC
Organism: Torymus flavipes; assembly: GCA_030522905.1. Taxonomy (NCBI): domain Eukaryota; kingdom Metazoa; phylum Arthropoda; class Insecta; order Hymenoptera; family Torymidae; genus Torymus; species Torymus flavipes. The sequence continues at coordinate 8,067 of JAPYZO010021367.1, read as the reverse complement.
ATCCCAATTCTCTCACACATACACACGCGCAATTTATAAATTATTCATCAAAAATAAAAAGCTTGTGTATGTATATAAGTGTGTCACCAAAAACTACAACCGCGTGTGCGACCCTAATTAACTATCCCCGCGCTCCTTTTACCCATGAGCATACATGTATAGATAATGCGCAAGGACGAGACATTATTCTCGTACCTCTGTCCGACCTGCAAACGAAGTGACCCGTTGTTCTTTTCTTTCTCTTTCTTTTCGCGACGACAGCGCATTGTTCGCGAAGAGGATGTGAAAGCAGTATTACCGCCGATTACCGCCGAGATAATAAAACTTCGGACGCGCGCCTGGTAGCAGCAAGTGTTTCGTTTTATTTTATACTGTAACACTTGCTAAGAAAAAGAAAAAAAAAAATTAAGAATAAAGGTCGTTTATGAATATAATTTTATCTTCATATCTTTCTATACCGCCACGATTCCCACATTATACGCCGTGCGCACACATCTATTAAAATGAGTTTTTAATTGTATGAGAAATATAGGGGTCGATCAGATTGCACACAATTCAAATACAAATTTCGCAACTCAGACGCGTCAACAGCCAGCCAAAGCGCTGGTGGTTTCCAAATCGCGCTCTCTCGACAACTTTTTAACGATCCGGCTTTTACACTCCCATTATTATTATTATCGCAAAACCGCCACTACACACCGCGTCATTAACATCAAGATTATTATTACGCCCCTTTCGCAACCTGCGACAATCAAAACCTCAAAACGCCTTCCGATTAAATAACGTGGAGTAACTCTAGGCGCGCGCGCGCAGGTACACACATACCCCCTATACAATATATACATTATGTAAAAAATCGGTTTCGAAACTCGCGTCGAATGTTTGCGCCTGCGCGCGTGCGCGCGCGCCTTTGGTTCGACTTTCCCGGGATGATGGAAAAAGGAGTTGAGAGTAGTTTAGTTACGTAATGGCAGCGCGACGGTTAGCTTCGTCGATAAGGATCGCGCGACAAGTGCACGCGCGCTTCCGTTGACGATTTTTTCTAAGGATGGTTTTGTTGTTCTAAGTGGCCGGTATATAAGAATGGTGGATGATGAGCGGGTTTATGTAACGGCAAGGCTGTGTGAGATGATTGACGTTCGTCTGCGTTTTCACGTGTATTATCTGGTAATCTGATGAAGAAGAGGGTCCGGTTATTTTTCGGATTTTTGTATATAGATGTGACGGAAATTTTTAAATTGGATATATTAAGTTAGACACGGTCAAGGATAAAGCGCAGTGGCGGTTTTTGAAATCCGAGAGATAAAAAAAAGTCTTAAATATTATTATCCTGATTTTACTCTTGATTGTGAAAATCTTGCAGCCTTGAGTGTTTATCAACAGGATTTTAAATTTCATGCGCGGGATCTTATCTTGTGGTTGGTCATCTTTGAATTCATCAAGATAAATTTTTAATGTGTCTTGAGTATTGAGAAAACTTAATTTTTAGTTTAGTCACAGTGACCAATTGAAATAGGGATCTATATATTATTTTAAAAAAAGACTGTTCGATGAAAATTGCAGTCATAATCATAGACAAACTCATACTTTTCGTATATATGATGGACCAAGTTTATCGTTTTATAACATTTCCTTTCCGATTCAGTAAAACTTATAATTTTATCCTGAATACATAACAATTTTGATCAGTAAATTCTACTAGACGAAGAAACTAACAATTTTCCATCAATAAATCACTATCAAACAATAATCCAGTCATACCACACCAGTAAAATGCCTTCTCCCCACATCGCATCCACCGAACGAGTTCTATCCAGCTCTCAACCAGCACCCTTCCATGAAACCAGCAAAAAAAAAGAAAAAAAACTGTAAAGAATCCCGAACCAAATCAATCAGCGACAAATATAATCGCGACAGTAGCCGATTAAATTAAAAGCCAGCCTCCAGTCCAGCCTCGCAGCGAAAGTTTTCCGCGGCTAATACTTATATACACACTTGTAGCGTACATATATACGCACACAGATATACATATACGCATCGTACACCGGTCGCAAGTTTCTAATTGTCCGAGTGCACCGCGCGACTCTCGCGGTTCGATCGGCCGTTTCTTCGACCGCATTAGAGAGAGGCGAGCCGTGCGCATGCATCGGTCTGGTTTTCGAGATTTTCTCGTTTTTTTCTTCTTCTTCTTCTCTCTATACGCGCCGAGTTGATGTGTACGTGTGCATGTACGCGTACCGGTCACCTTTCTATATGGTCATTTCTATTTTTTTTTGTGTGTGTATATATATATATATGGGTGGAGAGTGAACGAGCCAATGAGGATCGAGGCGTGACTACTTATAGCGGGTCAATGGAAAATTATTTTTCGATGTGCAAGTAAGCAGATGTGGGTGTGTAGTAGTGGAAAATCGTGGCGAAGTTTATATGATGCAGTTATCTCATCGTTATAGAAAAAAAGACAATTAAAAGGAAGGTATAACTTTGCAAAAGTGAATTTTGTTTCAAACAAGTTGAAAAGGTGAAAAGAATGATTCTTTTTCTTACATACTCGTAATCAAATCATCTCGTAGAAAAATAATACAAAAGTCATTTTCCACTGCACTGTAAATGCATCCTGACATTATCTCAATATTTTTTCAAACAAGGGAAGATATTTATTTTTCTTTATCTCATATATTTATATTTATATAAAACATTCGAATGTATATTTTTAAAAATTGCAAAAACAAACGACGTTATTATTAAATGCCATTTTAATAATAAAAAAATATTAAATCTTTTTTTCGATTATACATAAGTGCACTCTATTTCGATTCACTCAAATACCGTCGCTCGTAAAAGCGCCAATTCCACATTTCAAAATAAACACACCACAATCATTATTTCAATCAGACAACTACATTGACAACAATAAATTCCAAGCAGCCAGCAATTCACACCCACATCACGTAACCCATCAACACAATGTCTCTTTCAATCTCTAAGCATCGCGAAATTGCCGCGCACTCTCTCCGACATCTGCAATCACGCTCTTAAAATCACTCGACTTTTCTCTCCCATGCACATTTTCTTCAATTTACACGAGCTCGCACCATGTAACCACACGGACGGACACGGCTCGTATAACTAGAAAATATGTATATTCTATAACGTGTTTATGTGTGGATATAGGCATTAAATTCTTCGTCGCCGTATATATATTTGCGCATGACAAGTGCGTAATGATTAGCATAGTCCGGCCACTTTGGATTTTTCGCGGTTTACTACATGTATGCGTGCGGCTATGGGTCAGTGGAGTAGAAAGGTGCGGATGGCTTTTTTTATTTTCGGTGCTTTTTTTCCAGATCGAATGAGATTATTACATGCGCGCGGAGCTTTATGATCTAGTATTATACGGACGCGGCAAGTATACGCAAAGTAGTAATCTATTAACAGTCCTGAGAACCACATTTCAGGTACGGCCAGTTGTGATTTGTTATTCCGGCAAATTTCATGTGAATGCATATGCGCACATGTAATGGTGATGATAAATCGCTTTAACGGTCGAGTTATATAATAATGATTGAATTAATAAGCACATGTATATACCTATTTGATAATTTATAAGTAAAATTAAATGATCTCGAGAATGTATTGTATAATTCATATATGAGTAATGTTTTACGATACTAAATTCCGAACTATAATTTCATAAAATAATGTATTATAGCTATAAACTTATATATACATGCAATAACTTAAGTTCCCTCAAGTTAAAATCCCTCTCGACCTCGGCACTTACAATATATATGTATTATATACCCGGAGGCCGCAGGCCGAGGTCGCGCAGCATCTCGAGCAAGGACATACGCACGCGACGTCGGGGAATTTCTAAACTAGCCGCGTGTGGCGGAACTTTCTCCGGTGCTGGATTCGTTTCCGATCCACCTAACTCCGCGCGTATACATGTATGATGGGAGATGAGGGTATTTGGGCGCGAGTGGTTTTAACGGTTCGGCGCGTATACCCGCGGCTTGATTTATGCGCGATGGGTCGTAAAAGCAAACGGCGGCTTCAATTTGTTTCTTTATTTTGGGAATTCGATTATGGTGACTGATAATTGCGGTTTTGAAGTGCGCATAATATGTGGGTGATTGAATGGGTGTTTATTGCACGTTGAGCCGCGAATTAAAATGAAGTTTCGGAAATTATAATGCGGGCGTATAATTTAAGGAACGATTTGTTTTCGTTGTTTTATTAATTGTACAAGGAGTCGTTGAAAAGATGCGCGCGCTACGAGCGGAATTGTGAAAGTACAAGTGTATTCTAGAAAGTATATGTGTAAAATAAAAAAAAATAGAATTTCCAGAAACCGGGAAACGTATGGTGGTGTAGAACTTTTTACCGAACTTTTTACCGATTTTATATAATCGTAGAGTTGTTACAAGTGATACATAATATCTATACTTGAAGCTACTTCTTCGTTAAATCAAACTACATTAATTACGATTGAGAAATCATATAAAAATACCGAACTTCCATAATTAAAATGCTCGATAAAGAGGTCACACTCCTCGACACCTCATTTTTTGCGCCATTTTTTCATTCCGCCGCCATTATAAGCCCATTCGTAAAAACCATTTATATATAGCGGCTAATATCGAAACTCGGAAATCATGAGAAAAAAAAAGCAACGATCCATCCAAGTTTTCGCAATTCACCTTTTTACAACCTTTCGGCGAACTACACACACACACACACACACGATGTATATCGGCAAAGTGGCACAGGGCACGAGCACCACCTAACTGTGTCTCTCTCTTACACTTTTCGCACGTTCCGAATCCATTTTTACCTCGATTCCACCATACATTCGCTCGTCCCCTTGTTACACACCTTTCAATAAAATCAGGGCGTAGTCGATATCCCACGGGAATCCGCGAACCAGCGTATACGGCGTTTTCTCGACCCACTTTTCATCACGCCGGCGGCGGCGCTAAGCGATTTTCGTTTTTCTCCGCTGGCTAATTGGGGGTAATTGTTGGCCGGCGAGACGTGAATTTTGCGCGCTCGCTAATTTAATAAGCGCGGCGCAGGTAATTGTGTATACGATGGTGGAAGACGACGATGTTGCGCAGCTTTTACTTTTGTTTTGCCTTCGGTTTGACGGGTTTATCGCTGTTAGCGGCCGATGAATTAGATACTTGGGCGTAATTAGCGATGGTTGCGGTGATGATGGAAGAAAGTGTGATGATTGAATTTATGGATGATGGGGTCGTTGTTTGTATATAGTAAATAATATTATGTGGAAATTTCGCGATGAAATTGTGAAAATTGTTTGTTATTGTTGTTTCACTGTGGGCGATTCTATTATACTTCTGTTAGTTGTAAAGAAAATTTACTGTAAATGAGGTTTTTTTAGAAGCTATTTTATTTAGAAACAACAAATTTATAACACACGAAGAATTTAAAAAAACATAATCTCTTACATTTCTTTCACATTACAATTATTATAAATAAAGTGAATAATAGTTCACAATTATCGTTTCCATCATAGTAATAATGAAAACTAAAATATTAAAACTATAAGAACTATAAAAAATATTTTTGGAGAGCAATATATTACAACACGTATAACAGCGAAAGTGCTAAAATAAATTTCCTTTTAACACTTTTCCGTTTTTTTTTTCATGAAACTTTAGCTCCATACACTTACATTTCAGACACATACAAGAATGTGTGAAAACCTCTAATTAAAGTACAAAAGAAACCTCCAATTACATTATTATTATTATTTATATATTACTTCATAGCACGGCGCCCGTAGTACACTTCAAGAATAAAAATAAATTCATCCGCACCTCATCCATTATTACGCATACGACAATTTATATAATTAATCCTACAACACACCTCCTCAAGCGCAAACACAAAGCTCTCGAGTATACACAACCGGAATCAGGAGACGGAACCAACCGCGTTTCACGTAACCCTCATTGTCATTGCCTCCCGAATCACACATAATCACCGGTAGAGAGAGGCGGCGCGCGGCTCCTAACATTTCGAAATGTCAAAAAAGAAGGAAGTCGTTTCGCGATCGGATTATTACAAGTAGTGTATACATACGCATAAAAGGACGAGGAGGATATATCGCGTTGCGAGCAAGATAATACAATATAATACGCGCGCACTCGCGACAGACGACCTCGAGTTCGTATCTCTCTCTCTCTCTCTCTCTCTTCGAAAGTCGCTGCTGCTGTTTGTTTTGAGAAAGCCATACCGCCGCGACGACGGGAGAGTGAAATTCGTGCGGGTTTGATATTGTGCGCGGGTGAAAATAGCATGTGCGCGGCGGTTGATGCGCGCCAAGAGCGCTGAGGTTACGGGCAATTAAGTTTCACTGAAATGCCTGTATTCTTTTGGATGGAGATAGGATATTGTATCCGAAAACTTGATGATGAATCGCGAAACTGTGTCGTGTCGTTCTTCTTTTTTTTCGTTTCTAAATTTTTGCAGGATGATTCATATGTAGAAATGTGTATTGGGCGTGCGCACGCTCAGCGGAAACCGTGAAAGTTTTTTTTTTCGAGAACTTTGCTTGAATTAATTAGCTTTACAGCGTTGAAGCTAAAAAACGAGCTTATTTATCTTCGCCCGCGTTATATAAAAGTGATTCAATGTAAATATACGATAATTTTTAAACTTCGCGCGCACAGTAATTGACGCACATTTAATTATATATATATAGTATGAAAAGAAACTCGCGTGAGTTTTCGATTTTGCGGATCGCGTTTTTATTGCCGAAAATGTGTATCCTCGGTCGGATATCTGGTATACCGGAGAATCGGATAAAATAGCCACTTTCACACGGGAACCGCGTTATATACTTTTATATTGGCCTATAGAGCGCGCGCGCATTTTGACACACTTTTGCGCGAAAAAGTGTACGCGCGTAGGTATGTCTGTGCAGTGTATGTATGTAAAAGCAACCGTCATAACAGAATTGGTTATATGGAAAAAGAAAAGTATGCTGCGAAAAATTATATTGCGGCACGATTCCTCTTTGTGTCGGTTAACAGATGACGTATGGAACGGTTTGGCATATAAAAGAGCGCGCGGGTTAGATAGATATTTAGCAAAATTATGCGCGGGGCTCGTATATCGAATGTAATTTGCAAGGATTAAAAAAATTTCATATCTTTTAAGATCATCGGCGGGAAAATCGCTCTATTAAATTATGCCGAGCGCGCGTGCGCGTGCTATGAGAAATACGATTTTTATATTTCTCATAAAATTGCTAAAAGCCTGTAATTGGGTTTACGCGCGTAATAACCATACTACGGCGCGGGGTGATTCAGTTTAATAATGAAATTGCCGTGTTATTATGCCGCGTGTATCGAAACGTTATGCGGTGCCGATTTTCAATCGCTAATATTCCATCGATTTATAATTTTACGATTACTTTGAATAAAGTTAAAAAGGTCGAACGATTTTCAAATATATATGACAGATGTAACTGATTCACGCGTGTGTGCAAAATAAGTTTGAGATGGATTTACTAAAGGAAGTGTGTGAGAGCCTGAATATTAAAATTTTTATGACCTTTTTATATATAAAATGAAATTTTATATAGAAGAGTGGATTATAATTTGTGGTGAAAGTTTTGGTTGGTCGTTGAAATCGCTTGTCTTTCTGTACATGCCTGTTTCTACTGATAAAAATGTATTATCTTTAACGTGCAATTTTTAATACCTTTTTGAGCAAAATGCATAGCAATCTTATAGCCAATGTTCATTGCAAAAATAAATAAATAACATTTTTGTTCGTGATTAACATTCATCCATACACCATTAGCAGCTGCTTCAGTCTACACTATACAATCCTTCACCACAAACCGACAATAATATCGTGAAATATACTACGTTTTCACCAACAAAGCCCAAACCTTCGACCCACATTCTCCTTTCCTTACGAACCCCTATCCTCACCCACTTCCGTCCACCTGCCAACCTCTCTCTCCTTCCCAACCAATATATACCTCTTCTTCACTTCTCTGCCACCATCACGCGACGCGATCGATCTTGG
>JAPYZO010021351.1:0-12573 GCA_030522905.1 Torymus flavipes | reverse complement strand
GGTAATGCTACTTCTTACAAAAGAGAGATAAAAACAATTAAAAGAATATCACAAATAATATCACAGAGTCATTAAGACACTTAGTCAAGCGTGAAGAGAAATGTTTGTATAGTCATCTCTATACTTTAAGGAAGTAAGACTTCTTTGAAAACTTTTTTTATAATTCATGCTCTTATAGGTCAACTAAAATTTGAAATATCATGTACATTGAAGTGTCAACTATTCTCAATTTTTAACATTTTTGATTCAAGAATTAATTATAAATATTAAAAAAAAAAACATTTTAATATCTGATTCAAGAATTAATTATAAATATTAAAAAAAAAAACATTTTAATATCTGGTATACCAAAAAAAATTTTTTTTTAATGGTTTTATCGTTAAAAACCCAATGTTTATATGTAAACAATGTTTTTGTCATTGACTTTTTCACTGATAAGAATAATTATATGAATTTCATAATAACATGTATGCGAAAATATATTTGTGCGCGCGCCTATATTCCACTTCACTTCGAACGGCAACCTCCCTACATACGCTTGTATGCTTTACCGGTACAAGTAAGATTCTAAGAGAGGCCTTATTTTTGTAAAAAGTTAAAGTACTCGTAAGAATTATTTCTAGCAGAAGACTAGAAAAGAAAGATGAATTAAATCAGCGCATAAAATCTTCTGTTATAAGTGTTGCTTCCATGGCGTATATATGTGTCTAAAAAAGTTACTATTAACAATTAATCTGCAAAATACTTTATTCGATTGTCATAATGACTGAATGTTTTTGCAGTGTTGGATGTCACATTAAAGAATCATCCAGTTCGCGTTTTTATCAAGACGGATAGTTTTATTTTCGTTAATCAGTTGGTAACAAAAGAAGATCGTTTCGTCTTCTTTGAAGATTTTTTGTTTCACTTTCTTATCATCTGTTTCCGGAATGTTTGTTTTCCTCACGAATTATCATATCATTACTTATGGCGTATTAAGTTTTGGTAATATTATAGCTCTTCACTTCAAAATAGTCAGGCTGTCTCGTAAAATGCTTCTATTTATTTTACACAGTTCACAGACTAATACGTTAATTTTCGTTATTCTCATTACATCCATTTGCAGTTAATACAAAGTTATTATATCCAAAAGTTCGAGTATTAAAATAAATGTGTCAAGTGATAAGTATACATTTATATGATACTTATATGTCTTAATTTACACTACGCTTAAAGTTTGCAACAATTGTTTTATAGGGACGATTTGTCAATCTTATCAGCTGATAAAAAAACTATCGAAATGAGATTTAAAAATTAATATATTCGAAATAATCTATATTCAACGAAGAAAAAAAGGACATAAACCGTCTATAATTGTGTATATTTATATCCGTTATACAATGAAGATGTTCAACACTTAGACCCGTTAAAACAACTTCGTTAGCTTTTCATTACTTTATTTTATAGTTCTTTGATAATCATAATTAATGGAGTATGCTAATAACAAAGTAAGTTTCGAGCTTTTATTACGCTTGGTTACGAGTAAGTGGAATTTCTCACTGGAATTATGAATCCGACATGACAAAGTATATAAAACTTTTAAGAGTTTGTATACTTCTCACAAAGATTAATGACTATTTATAATAATATAAGCTAAAAGAGAAAAATCATCACATCATGCTCATTGTTACTTTTTGGCTCATAAACCATTAAACACAATAATAATTGCGCAAGCCCTGTACATCGTGCACAATATATTCAAAAGACCATTGGAAATTCGAATTGGCGCAAGTGCAAGTATGCGTGCCCCAACGGGGAATGTCAGCGGGCGTTTCTTTTGTACTCTCGTCGTGTATTATACGTGGTATACACGCCTTTTAATATATATAGCGAAGAGGCGCCTTGCGTATACACACTATCTCTTCCTCCCCGCGCGTGCAGAATAGTTTATTGCGAATCCCAATGATGATGACGATGGAGAAGAGATGATGATCGCAGGGCGTGTTCCTTTCACTACTTTCGCATTATGTGCCAGTGGTATATTACACATACACGCGCAGACAAGTATAGGGACTTTTTTCACAATCCTCCTGCGTGCGCGTATATAATAGGTGCACAGCCTATCCAGCATGCCTGTTTGCAGAATAGCACTTGGGAGTATCCCGCCGCGGTGATTGTAAAGAGTTCACGGCGATGAATTGTTTGTTGTATTGCGTTGCGGGTATGCGTATGTAAGTATATTATATTTTTTCAGATCGATTGATTTTTTTTTTGTTTTTTCATTTTTTTGCCATTCCGCGAAGATGTAGACATTATGCAAAATGGGTTTAATATTATATAGATTTGTTTGAATAAGTTGCCGGTTAATGGATGGCTGCTGGCTTTGTTGTATATGGTTTCGTCGATTTTTAACGTTCATTGTACTTAAGTATGAGTGAAATATGTTTAATGATGCAACGGTTGCTTGAGAGAGCGATTTCTGCTCCATGTATTGAATTAAGTGGCTGTCATATTGTATGTTAAAATGAATTGTTATTCTAATAGTTATTGCTTTTATATTTATATTAATGGATAATAATGTGAGTAATAATCATATTATTAATTCGAAAGATATGAAGATCGATATATTTTATCGTTGGAGCTTCCATTGAGAAACACGGTAGGAATTATGATCTTCCATAAACTATTTCCTTTGTTTTAATCCCGAGAAGAAACCTAATTTATGAAATAAGTACAGAAATCACCTTAATTTTTTTTTTATAAAGTAGACAGCTTACCGTTTTTAATTTTTTCTCAAAGAACACCCACATATAAAAAGTTAGGATTGAGTTTTATTATAATGATTTGAACGTCATTGCAATGTATATTTCTTGTTATTGATGTCAAAGACTTGCACATTAGATGCTTTGACCAGTGAGCGGAGGTGCCTCTCCATTAAAAAAGTCGTGAGCTTTTTATTGATGGTATAATCTAGTGATGCGAGAAAAATGCATCGAAAAGTGCATCTTACGAGATATGAATATTTTACAGATTTGATATTTTATGTATTATTGTAGTTTTAAAGTAACTATATAATGATGACTTATGAAAAAAAATGAATTAGGAAATGAATGCAAAGTATTATGAATAATATAATACGATCATTTATTCATCATCTTTAGATCTATTTAGTGTTTTATAACAGGATTAGATTTATATATACAATAAATGATGCAGGTGGTGCATCTTATTCTCACTCTCCTTCTCTCTCATACATTCTCTTATTCTCTCCCTCTCTCTTTCTTTCTTCCTTTCTTTCTCACTCTCTCGTCTTGCTTTTATCTTTTTCTCGCTTGAGATACACTTAAAAGTTTCTTAAAGTACATTATTCATTACTTAGAATTTCTTTATAGAATGTGGCGTGCTTATAAAATGAGATTTTTGTCATTGTCGTAATTCATTATGGTCCACAAGGCACTGATACTATACACGTTCCTTTTCTTCAAAAGTAACAAAATAAATATCAATATTTATTTATGCACGTCTGTAGCGTTGAAAAAATAATACTCAAGGGTACTCGAGAGTTTACAGTTACCTGTAAACTGAATCGTTTCTTTATTACTTATTAAAAAAAATAATGGTCTATAAAAACGTCGCTTTTGCTATATAAACATGAAGTATTTCACTAAAAAAAGTGTAATGAAAATTTCACGTGAGATCTAAAGTCATGTATATAGTAATGTAAAAATATCGGCTATTTCATTGACAAAATAAGATCCTATTTAAAAGCATTCTACGCATTATTTGTACAAATAGAAATTACAAAAATTTGACATACAAAATGCAATGTCGTCGTACAATTTACGTGAGAATAGAAAAAAAAGTAAAGTAACGTGTTATTAACTACGATGATTTACTTTTTTGTCGTCAAATGTAAGTTTAAAAAAATATCGACATTTAATTAAGTATTTTGCGACAAAAAAGTGAATGTTGTGACTCATTAAAAATCCTTTTTTTTTATCGAAATTGAAAGCCATCCAAGAGTTCTCATTCCACTATTGTAGGACGATTCTACAATGCGCTGTTTGTATTTTTCTTTTTAAATAACTAATCAGACATTTATAATTTTTGCTGCTTACAATTACATAGATCTTCTTTTTTTTGTTTTGTTTATTCACGAAAGAAAAGACCAAATATCATTTTCCTCTCTCCGATTATTTGTTTGCGTCCCTCGCTCGCGTCCTCGTCTTTCGTTCGGCCACTTATATCATAAAAAAGAACGAATACAAGTCAATATATGAACGCGCATTCGCGTAAAATTACAGGTGTATACATATAGGTAATAGATTTAGATTCAAGTCAACGCATTTCGATATACAATTATATATTGGAGGAGGGGGGGGAATAGAGGAATAAAGGGGGTTTAAAGGGATGGAGATCTTCCGGAAGAACGAAATTGTCAAGGTGCGCCGTTGCAGGCGTACGCGCGCGTATATAGTTTTTATATATATACGGAGGAGAGACCCAGAGAAAAACAGATCGTAAACATAGCAACGCTTAAACATTACGTAATAATCTTATACACGATAATAATCAATTATTACACGCCGATGGAATGATTGCTCGGTCGTCGGATGACGATCTTCGTCTTGTGGCTGGGCGAGTCGTTAAGCGGCTGCGAGTCCTCGGCCACGGACTGGGGAAACTTCTGGTCCGGATAATTCCAGGGCTGAATGTCAGCCGTGCCGAATATCTGGTAGACAACGTACGTGCCGCACGCGACGCAGGCTGTCACACCAAATACCTTTCTCCAAGCGGTTAGCGCTTGCTGCAAAAATTTTTAATTCAGGTGAATTTTTATTGCTTTTCAATTTGTTCGTTGATTTAAATGATGAATTGCATGATGAATTGCACATCGAGTGGACCATTGTGTCTTAAAAGGACCGAATAAGTGGAAATAGTTTTTGGCAAGGGAAGTACGACGCGCGGCCTTCGATGCGGAATCCGCATAGAGAGAATGTTGAACGGATGGTAAGTATAGTACTGCGACAGTGAAGTTGCGAATAATCGTGCAATGTTAGTCATCGGTGGAAATTTGAATTAGTACAGGTAGCTTATTTAGATGTGGATAATATGTTGTCATCATAAGAAAGTCTTTGAAAGAAGTTTCAAGCGATAAAGTTTGGTATTGGCAAGACTTACACTTTCTTGAGTAAGCAGGCCCGCTGCTATCGGGGACAAAAAACTTGCGGTCATGTGAATAGTTTGTGCGAACGCTAGTACGGGACCTGCAATGAAAAATTGAATATTGTATCAGTAAGAGGGATTGAGCTGAAATCGATGTATTTTTGATTTTTTTTTTTCATTTGGAACTCACCAGCAAAATTTGGTGCTATATCAACAATATTAGCCATGGCTCCTGCATACGCCGCCGTAATTAATGTTACAGCGATAAACCATACTACCAACGCAGCTACTATACTGCAACCTAGGTATCCAATAAGCAGAACCAAAATTCCAGGTATAACTTGAGCTGCAAACAAATTTTTAGGGCAAATTTTACTATATTGAATCAATGAGCTTGTGAGAAAATTTTTATCGACGAGTCGAACTTACACATCATGGTGAATATTTTTCTAACATTCGTAAGTGAAATCAATTGTTTTCGGACGAGCAAGTCAGCTATGTAGCAAAAGAATACTGAACTGAAGTAACTGCAGATAAACGGTGCTCCGGAAAGAACTCCATTCTGTAATATCAATGTACAATTTGATTAATTTAGACAACCGACGTCATAAGTCTTAGGGCATTAGTAATTTTTGATAATTAATGCCATAGTTTAGTTATTAAATTTATTAAGTAATAGCTATGATTAATATAAATTAATTTATTCGATAGTCCGTAATTTAGATTGAATTAGCATAAAATTATTGAGCTATCCTCGATATATTCCCCTGAAATTGGAACTGGTATATTACCACCTTCCCATTAATTATTATTGGTCTTAAAATTCTATTGAATCAAGGCGAATAAGACCTCATTGTACGTTAGGCGCAGACTAGTTACGACGCGGCATAAACATCAATCTATGGAAATGCGGTCAACGAAATTCGTTAGAATGTAAAACTCACCGCTTGAATGCTGAGTCCGAGAACGGTTTTAATGTACTGGGGGCCGGTAATGATGAAAACGTAATGAACCCAAATTCTGCCGAAAGTGGTAATGCCTATCGACCAGGCTGGCCATGATGTCAGAATTGACTTCCACGGTACGGAGAGACCCTGGAAAACAAAGTATTTGTTACATATGTGCGCATTAAAGGAAAATGCGCTAGTGAAGATCATCGTTCAGAATCAGTTTGATAAAAGTAGTAATTTAAAATCTGCTTGGAAGAGATAATGATTTAAGGTGATTCGAACGTCAGGCTCATCAAATTAACAACTAAGAAAAAACTATTTATTATATGTATAACAGAAAAATTCTAACGTTATGCATGTAACAATTTTTCTTTTAATAATCTTTAAGTTTTATAAAATAAAAATGATCATTTTACAGTATATTGAACATTATATTAGTGAGTTTTTTTTTAATTTGCATAGTGGGAGTAAGATTGGGGGTAGCGTAACCTATGGAGAAAAAAATACGATTTAAACGTATTCGTGATATCCTGCTATATATATATATGCTTTAAATGCACGTTAGCCCCATTCATTTATCGAGCTAATGAATTTTTGAAAAAAGTACATTATTTTAATAAAGCGAAGTATAATATAGTCTAAATTCTCTAGAATTATACAGATTTCTATTATTTTATACAAGTTTCGGATTGAGTATCTTTTTAAAACGCGTGATAAAGTATAAACTGTTTTAAAAAAAAAATCAAATAATATGCTTTTTTTCATTTTTTTCATTTATTAATGTAAATCATACATTCGTCTTTTGATAGAAATCACGTTCTAACAACCTTAACATCTGGTTGGAAAAGACAGTAATCAATGTACACTTAGAAAAGGTAATACTTAACTCAAAATTAGCCTGAAAAAAAGATAATAACGCGGAAAAAACGCAAGAAATACATTTTGTTTTCCTTTAAGTTTTCATTGTCATACCTAAAAAATAATAGTTTTATCGTAAATTACGTAAATACCTACAATCCTTCTAAAAATTAGAGAATGCGAAAACAATGATTTACTACCAAGTCGAAAATGCATTGGCGTGAATAATCGCGCGCGCGCGCGCGTTGTCGCTTTTATTCTTTTTCTTCTTTGCATTTTTTTTATCAAAAAATGCGTCACGCGCCCATACCGTAAATCTCTAAATTTGTCGGCGTTACTCATGCGCTCATCCATTATCATTCAAACTCGCAAGTTATTATTACCTTTTCCTTTAACACCTTCCATAGGCTATATTTACATAACAATAAGTAACATACCTCGCCAGGATCGGCGCTGACGGTACCGATGCTACCCTGAATGTACTGGAACTCCTGAGTGGATATCCTCGGATGGGAAGCCGGCGAGTCGAAGGCGAAGAAGTACCAGAAGACGCACCAGAGTACACCGATGCTACCGGTCGTGTAAAATACGACTCGCCAGCCGCAGTGGGCGATGATAAAGCCCGCCAGCGGATACGTTATTCCGATGCCGAAGCTGAAGCCTGCGCAACGAGACAAACAAAAAAACATCCCGGCGGTTAGGTTAGCGGGGGTTGGGTGCTTTTAATGCTCTCACCTCTCTCTTACTCTCTATCACTCACTCTCTTTCTCTCTCCCTCGCACTCACTCGCGCGGTTTTTGGAGTATGTCGCTTTTCATTTTGGTATGTATGTACAATCTGCAGCTTTTTGCCGGCGCATATACACATTGTGTGATAACCGCGTTATATAGCTTATCGCGCCCGACGACGATGAATATATATATATGTACGTTTATACGCATGGAGAGAAGAGAAAGACGACAACAACAGCAACAACAACAACAACAACGTGAAGGCACAGAGCGAGCGAGCGAGCGAGCTATATATACATAGTCAGAGAGCGAGCGAGCGAGACACACACAGATCTCGGAGAGTCCCAAGTGCTATAATAATGCTTGCCACCCGGCGGCCGTCCGTCCGGAAATCTCGGATCTCGTTTCTCTTATCCCGTACAATCGATAAGCGATGATGATTGTGGATTGTGGATTGTGGGTGATTGAGACACATTGAGAGACACAGAGTTACAGAATGACCTCCCACACTCACTTGCGTCAACTCTGCAATGCTAATTAAAAATGACAAATACGGCTGAATTAGAGTCTTCTCTCTCTCTCTCTCTCTCTCTCTCTCTCTCTCTCTCTCTCTCTCTCTCTCTCTCTCTCTCTCTCTCTCTCTCTTTCTTTCTTTCTTTCTCGTATACAATCAAGTCTAGTATTTGACTAGTTTTTTGCTCATATAACGCGCCCGAATATCTATACAGTAAACGATTTTGAAACGAGTCAAGTGCACGTGTGTGTGTGTGTGATTCCTATGCATGGGAGGATATGGCGTGCGTGCGTGATAAGGATTGCGCATATACATATATGTATATGTACACGAGATCAGTTTGGGATTGTGCATATCCGCATCATAGTTTGTAACGCGCATCGGCGGATAGTCGCGTTATTTTTCTATAAAAAAAATTTTGAATTCTATATTTTGATTAGCCCTTGGATGTCCAAAGTGTTTGTATAATTTATTTTAATTTAATATCTCAGCAAATAGTGAGATTTAATATTAATAAGTGATTTTGTAATTAAGTAAAAGCAGTTAATCATTATTCGTCGAAATTACTCATGTGAAAATTCAATTAACACGGCAATCATGTATAATCTATTATATATCTACTTACTTATCATATACAAGATTGTCATCGAAGAAGTTCTTTTTTTTTTTATTCAAACATTACTTTGCGATGCTTTAATAACATTGACATTCATTCAGGTCTTCCAAGGGCCAATTAGATAAAATAATAAGAAAGCTAGAATGTTTCATTGACAAATTAAAGACTATTGTTATTTCGAAAGCTGGTCAATCCACCCACTAAGAGCATGATGAAATATTGTAGGAATAATCAGTGGAACAATGAAACTTCCATTCCTATGAATATATTATATAAGATTTATCAGAAAATACAATAAAGTTTTGTAAATTCAGTTTGAGAAAAGTATCATGAAAAATTTTAACAAAGAACTTAAAGTTAAAATATTATTTTCATGAAAAAGTAATAAGATTTTGATAAATGTACATTTTATAATTTTTATAAAATTAAATTAGGCAATATGTATATATTACGATATCTTATGCTTGCCTATGTATACATAAATACATTTTATTATTAAATAAGTAGAATACTTTAAAACAATAACAAACTATTCAAGATCTTGAAGTTTCATTGTTACACGTAAAGTGTAATCAAGCATTATAAATTAATTAACGCAATGAAGAAAAAGGGCTTTAATTACCTTGAAAAGAAGACATGAATCGCGATCGTTCAACAACCGGTATCCAGTGTCCAACGATGGCATACATAGCAGGCCATGTTAATCCCTGTGTAACGAATACAACATTTTCTTTATGATGGCGTTTAGAGATATTTCATTTATAAAATAAAAACGAAAGCTATAGCTACGTTGAATAAAAAAATGATATTACAATAAATCATGCAATATTTACACTGGCAACTCCTTGAATGCTGCGGAGGGCAATCAATGCGCCGTAATGAAATTCAGCGGCAGTTGGTATTAAGAGACTGCAAATAGCTGTAAGTAACTGAGAACCGCCAAAAACTGTTTTTGTACCGAAATATTGTGTAAGTACTCCGCCAACTACTTGCGATAGAATATAGCACCAATAAAAAGATCCCAGTATTGTCGATTGAATAGCTGGGCTCCAATCAAATTCTCCTCTGTCCACTTGCTGTAATTCAATTTAATTTTTTCGAAATGAATTGAGCGAATTGATGCAGACGAGCTGAATAAATTTGAGTTTAAAACTTTTTTTTTTCTAAATTACTAAAATTGTTTGCATTTATTTTTGCAACTTTTTAAGTATATATTTAAAATCTTTTATTAATTACGTTATTAAAAAATATTGAAAAATTTATTAATTTAACTCAATACTGCGTACACTGCTATTTGTTTCTATAAATTCATTTGATTTTTACTTCAATATCATCTCTTTTAATTATTTGCTTGATGAAAAGCTTATACGACTCAAGTCGAAACAGTTATAAAAGCTTTGATTACTTTTTATAATTGAAAGTAACACAAACAAATTTACGACTAAGGAAGTTATCAAATTTGTTGTTATTAATGTTCAATAGTGTTTACTCTCTAAATTCGAATAAGTGAAAATTAGTCATGTGTGCGTTAAGTGAAAAGTTGTGCAATTCTTTGAAAAAATGCTTATTAAATACGTGAAAAGTCCATATTCATTATCTAAATGATTTTCACTTATTTAAATTTAGAGGGTACGGTTTGGCTATTCCTAATATGTATTAATCAGTCTTTAAAATAAGTTTAAATTTACAATTATTAGACTTGAAGAATATTAAAAAAAATATTGACATAATCAAAAAATGCGCTCTTTACCTCAGAGTCATTAGAGTCTTCCATCAAGGTTGTGTTTGGTACGGTGGAATAGCAGCTCGTTGCCGTCGAAATATTGGTATTTGATTTATTGGTAGAGTGATATTTTACCATTGATACTATTGCAATATTTATGTCCATCCTCATCATAAATGATACGACGAAGCCAGAAAAGGAAAGCATGTACAAAGCTACACGAGCTGGAACCATGTCTAATTTCCCAACACAAATAATAATACGTTAGTTACCACTTAACTCGTTCACACTGGGATACGTTTTCACTTATGTCTCATTTAAAATAGCAAATTCTCCACGGTTGAAAATCGAGTGTTTTACGTTGTTAACAAGCGATTACACAAATTTTGTGTAGAATAAAACACAAAATGTCCTTTTATAACCCCGTTTACTATAGGTTTGAAGTTTGCAACGTTGGGATGAAACGGAAAAAAATGAATTTAAGTTAGATTGATTAATCTTTATTTCGCATTGAGATTTAGTATTCTACAGTACAAAATAACTTTATGACAAAGGTTTAAATAAAATTTCCATTGCCTAAAAACTTAAGTTGATCGTAAAAAATTATTCATTGCATCCTAACGATTCAAACTTTAGACCCGTTGCTTACTTTATATTAGTTCTACACAAATTTTTTGTACTTTTTGCCCGCTAAATCTTAATTACATAGAAAATTGTGTTACCAATTCCGTTTTTGATACAAAACTTGTGTCAAAACCGAATCTCATTTTCAACTTTGTTGTTGTTAAAAATTAAATCTTATATTTTGCATTTACCTGCTATTCTGCGAATACTGTAAAATGACGACGTCTTGTACGCCGGCGACTCTTCATACCTGAATAAATCAATATATAATAAATAACTAAATGAATATCACAGATATAAAAATGGAAAATTCTTTAGCATAAAAATGTGTACGAAATAAGTTTATTTTATAAATCGTAACAATTTCAAATGTTAAAAAGAAAGAATACAAATTTTGTATGGGTCCAGTACGTAAAATTTTAGCACTCTTAGAACTTGATAACATAATTTATGTTCAAAACAAAAATATTTAAAATGCATAAGTTGAACAAGTTAGAAATAAAATATTTTGTCTTATAATTATAAAAGTTCCTGTTGGACATTTTTTGAAGGTTAAAATCTTTTAAAAATGCATGGTATTTACGCAATCGTACTCAGAAGAACCTGCAATAGATGTCTGATTATTTCAGCTATAATTATACCTTAAGTTTAGCATAAAGACGCTTTTTGATTATATGATATCTTGATTTAATAGAACTAGTTTCATTTGCGTTGTAAGTTACATAAAAGTTATGTATTAAATGATTAATTGCGGTTCACCTTAGTTCGAATAGGATTAGACAAATATGCGATTCAATGCAAATCTGCGCGATATGATGTAAAGGTCATTGTATAAGGAAAAATATGCGTATTTTTATGAAAAAAAAACAATGAAAACTAGTCTTCATTAGATACTATTACAAAACAAAACTATAAAAACTTGACAAATCATGAAATAAGAAAACCATCTTTTAGTTGTAATTTAATGTATAAAAAATCAAATAAAATAAAATCGGTTTTAATTAAATATTATTAATTTTTTTCTTACCTCTCTGAGCTCTCCATTTTGGTTTTGAATTTTTTTTATTTGAATTGTCTATTGTTTTATGTTTCCGAGTTCATCCAGAATCACCTTAAGTTCTGCAACAAAAAATATTTATAATATTATGTATTTATATAAATACAAGGGTAGTTTTATTAGATAGTTTCCGATGCTTTTAGACGCCCAACAATTTTACGTATCTACAAGTTAGTAATAAATAGTAAATTTTGAATAAAACACAAATTAAGGAAAAAAATTACCGAAAACTTAAAATTTACAGTGAAAGCTCAATAGGAAAAATTATTAATGTTATATATCTGCCAGGGAAATTACAAAAACCAAAAAGCACAAGAAAGCTTTGGAACTTTATTTTAAGAATTTTAATTGATTT
>JAPYZO010021060.1:0-12626 GCA_030522905.1 Torymus flavipes | reverse complement strand
ACATATAGATAACTCGAGCTTTTAACCCATTTCTTCCCAAGCAGCCATTTTATAGTCGATTTTTAACATTGGTTTTTCATCTGTTTTCATGTTTAGGCGACCATATTTAATTTTTGGTAAAATTTTTTTCAAATTTGATCTCAAAATCGAAAAGAGCAGGTCTTTTCACTTCAGAATATGTTTTTCTCTAATATTATTTTGTTAGTTTTAGGGTTTTTAGAGACGAAAAACTAATCGACTATAAAATGGCCGTATTATTTTTTTCATTTTCAAACATCTAGATATTCAAAAATGAAACAATCATAGATGCAATTGTATACCGAAGAACTTTGAATAAAAACTATTACCTTCGATTAAAACAATCATCCTGTTCAAATTTTACAACAGATCATTTCGTCGGCTTAATGGGAAAAACGGACACGTCAATTTTAAATCAAACGGGCGTGTCCGTTTTTTAACTGAGCCTACGATTTAACAAAAATTATTTTCAATTATAACAGAATAGCGGGAAATAAACGTCTAGAGTAATTTTAAATATTTTATTCATATACAGTTAGTAGGATCAAAAAATTACCTCAATACTTTCCAAAAGCACTTTTAAAAAGTTGCTTTGCAAAATTGACTAGCTGTACCAATTTTCTAAGAGATGAGAATAACATTGTTAAAATAAACGTTTCATATAAATTCTTTAAGAAAAACGTTTGACCTCTATTTTAAATATAAGCAATTGGCCTAGTGGGAAAAAGGTTAACAAGTTCCAAAGAAAACATGTTGTTAGTATGAGTATATTAGAAAAAGAAAAGACTTGTGATGCTACAAGTGTTAGTTTAGCGCAAATCTCTTGTTTTTTCCTCAAGTGTGCAACGCGAATATATAAATGTGTGCATATACATAAGCCAAACTCTCCTCATTCTTGAGCTGTTTTTATATTCCCTCGTCGGCCAACCATTCGTTTCTATTACCGGCCGTTAGGGGCGGCGCGCGGTCCGCGAGGCTAGATTTATTTTCACTCGATGGATATTTTTTATGGTCCCGCGCGTGTTATAGACGAGCGTAACCGAGAGAGCGAAAAGAAACAAGAGGGAGCGGAAGAGAGAGAGAGAGAGAGAAGGAGAGGCACGTCGTTCTTCTGGTTGCACGCTCGTTCCGAGCTGCGCGTGCAGGCGCACGCGGCCGAGACTACAACTCGTATAATAAACCCATAAACACCCCCGCGAGCGCGGCCGCGCGCCCCAATACATAAAATGTCGAGCACACACACGCCACGACACCGCGCGTGCGGAGGGAGCCTAGGCCTTACCGGGCTTTAACGCTCCTGCACCACCTACATTCTCCGCCGGCTACTAGTACATCCTCCCGTCGCTTTCGCAACCCACTTCGATACAATTGACCGGCCCCCCGGACTTCATTAGGGATATCGCTCCCACTTTTATGGATTTCTTTGTAATAGATTTCTCTCCTCTTCTTTTTCTTGGCCCTGCGTGCGGCGAAAGATTGACGACGTGCGGACCTTTTAAAAAACTCGCAAAACAATAATCCAAGAGACGATATGCAAACAAAGAACCCTTCTGCAGATGAATGTGCGACTGACGGCGCACACACGTCGATCGGCGGCGAGAGAAAAATTTTAATGCTTGCGTACGCACGTGCACTCCAAGAAGAGGAGGAGATATCGCGCGTGTGCAATGCGACCTTGTGACTGGCGCAGCGGTGCACGAGCTGAATAAAGTTGCTGGCTCCGTGGGACTGTAGCGCACGGCGCAAGAAAGAGAATACCTAAACAGATCACTTGCAATCTCTTTAATTCATTTTTCCTCCCACCCCGTTCACTTTTTCTTTCAGGCTCGCTCGCCCGCGGCACAATGGCGCGAGCCGCGCCGCGCGTTTAAGCTCGAACTAAGTAGAGAACCTTAGTGCGCATCAAGGAAACAAACAGCGCGGTGCCGGCGCGGCCGCGTAATATGAATTAAACATGCTGATTAATAATTAACAAGCTGCGCGGCTGCCGGGCTCGGCGCGCATGCCGCTGTACCTTGATGCGCTCCCCGGGGCTTTCCCGCATCTTCTTCTCGCCCCTTCTTCTCGCCCCTGCTTCTTCTTGTCTTCGTCGCGTTGTCGTTGTCGTCTAGTGCCGTTTGCGCCAGGGCTTTTCGCCGATGAGGACAAAAAAATCGGGCAGGCCCGAGCCCAAAGAGAGCGGGATTACAGTTACCCCAGTTGTGCGGCAGCAGTATAAGCGAGGCGGTGCATACTTATTATGCCCGCGCTCTCCCGCATAGCGGTCTGCCCCGACTAGCTTCTTCTTATTCTTGCTCGCGCCAACCCACTCCCGAGACCTAGGTCAGTTTCATTATAATTTCATGAAAAGTGAGAGTTCATTAATGCGCAACCGGTACTAATATCCTCGTGACGTTCAAGGCTCGCACTTGCTATACACCTAATATACCAACATTTTCAAACCTTCTTATTTTATGTTTAATTACAAAATTCATCCCCAATTATATACTATCCTAAATAAAGTTTTTGAAATGTACCTATAATTTTGAACAAACCCTTAAAATTAAAAATTTTATCATCGTCGTAATCCACAGAATGTATTATATTCTAAATTCGATAAATTCTTATTAAAGCAATATAGGGTGACTTCACCAGTGGTCGAACAGGCACCAGTGAATGAAAATTTTCTTTAAATGTATGAAAATATCAACCTTTCTATGTATTGTTTATCTAACATCGCGATAATTTTCGAATCCTTGAAATTTTTTATTTCATTTTATATAAAGATTCTGCAGAAAAGAATAGATACTAAGATTGCGTGTTCGTTTACTGGGTTTTAGGAGATATTAACAGATTTTTAATAATAACATTTTTACTTTGATTCTTTATTCAAAACTTGTTCACTGAAGTAATGTTTGAACATTTTAGAATATAAATTTCAAAAGGATTTAACTTTTAACCCATTTTTAAACTACTTAAATAAATAAAAATAGTTACAATTTACTGATTCGTTCATTCACTGGTGACGTCACCCTACACATTTCTAATTCTAAGCTATGATAATCAACTCTATCTCAGTTCATGAAACACAATCATACTGTAATGAATATGGTAAAATAATGGCCACAGAGGCTATTTGTACACTTATCGAATTAAATAAATTAAGGCGATTTATTTTATCTTTAAAGTTTTTTTTTAAAATCATTCATAACAGCCAATAAACTTGATAACTTTTCTTGATAGTTTGAGTAAGTTAAATTATTTGGAAAAAATTCCATTATATTCTATATTTCCGTACTTAAATTAAAGAGATAACTATTTAAGCTCCTTGAACAACATCTTGAGTGGATATACACATCAAAAAATCTTTATTAACTTCAAAGAACTTAAAAAAATATAAGTTGATATATTTTCTGAAATTCAAACTTCATTGATACATGATCTGTTCTTTTGAAAATTGGAAACACCATATTGAAAATGATATTCATAAATAGATTTACTAGTAAATAATGGGTACTATTTCTCGACATATACGTACATTCTTCCCCATCCTACAAATTCGCGTCTACTTGAAAAAAGTCACTGTTAAACCAATCCCTACAATAGAAATTTTACAATATATTCCCATCAGACCAGAAGCTTATAAGTTTACTACGCTCTACAACTAAAATTATTGAAGAACTATAGCTGTGATCCAATAATGTTTAAAGTGAATGAATCACATTACAACTGTTATTTTTTTTTCAAACTTTAGATAACCTCTTCTTTTAGCACTGCTTTGACTAGTACATGTCCTACCTATACATGAAAAGAAACAATTATTATTGAGATTAAGCAATCAAATTTTATTAGTATCTATTCCATGAAAATCATCTTTGTAATAACTAAATTTTTGACAGTTTCATCGAATATTTAAGCTTTGATATGTATTAAAGAAAACAGCAAGCAAAGAATCTGAGTGCACGTAGGCCGTTATTTACTCTACTTGAAATATGCTGAAAAGAAGCTGAGATCGATTATTTTTTACTTTCGAATAATCAACTTTGTCATAAAGGGCCAATGGTATTTGTCGTAACACGCAGTTTTAATTCTTTCTAATGGACGTCGTAGACACATGAAATTTCATTTGAGAGTTTTCAGTGGACTTAGAACTAAATTATTTCAAAAACTGATCATTCAATCATGATGAAAAATTGATTGTATATTTTTTAAATCATATATCTATACTAGATATATGATAAATCATACTAGATCTACTACAATCTAGCTGTTCATGAAATCGCTTGAGAAAAATAACAAAATTTCAAAACAATTTTTAATAGTTGGTTGTCCAGTTAACGTTGGATATAAAAATACAACAACTTTAAAAGATCAAAATGTTATATACTTCTATATAAGTAATTGCACAACAAGATTTCATTTTTTCATTCGTTAAGGTGACTCTATGAGAATTCCGAATTTAATTAAGTATGCACAAATACAAATTAAAATTTTTTTATTAGACTTGATTTATTAATGTTCATAAAATTTAGTATTCAATCAATTTTTTACACTTGATGTGCAAGCGTATAGTTCTCATCATTAGTAAAAAATATGTTTCAGACTGTAAATGTAACGTATATTAACGTACTATATATTACGTCTACCTAACCAACCGTTTTAGTTTTGCACGAATTTTCATATTTTATCAATAATATCTCAAAAAATATTGTGGCTAAATACATATTTTTTATCATCATTGTAAAGAATGAAAATTGTTCTTTCATCGTCTTCTTTTCTATTCTATCTGCAAAGCATATGAATATAAACTTAAAAAACTCTCGCTTAAAATGTAATGATTTCTACATTTATATGTTCAAGCACATATTTTCATCAATTTTTGTCTTAAAAGTTAATGTGATGAAATGATGATAATTTTTTTTAATCTAAAGAATAACATGTATTTTTTGTGGTGACTGTGAACTTGACGAAACTTTGTGCAGAAAATGAAACTCTAATAATAAATAAACATAAAAGAACTATCAATAGAACTTAGATAATTGGTTAAAAAAAGAAAATCTGTCAAAATTTAAGTCAAATATATAAGTTTTTGATGTTACAATTCTTTCTCACAAGGAGAGTGCAGACCCTTCGGGAAACAGATTTCTGTGGGCATTGGAGAGTCGACTTTTGGTACCGAAAAATGAAGCCCAGCGTGCCTAATTCCGACAGTCAATAGAAGCGATATCATTTTTTAACGAAATAGAGAATATTTGAGATAAAATTAGTCGTATCTCAAGGAAAAGGGCCTATTTGAAGGAAATCTAAGCACTGGGCTTCCTTTTTTAGATTCCAGAAATCGACTCTCTGATGCCCATGAAAATCTGTTTTGCGAAGGGTGTGCACTCTCCTTGTCAGCAAGATAACAAAACAAATCAAATAATATCAAGTTATAATAGGGTAATTCGGCTACTTCGCTAATTTGGCCATTGTTCTAGTTCGCTATCTTCCCTTACCCGAAAGCTTAAATAACCGATGTCGCCAGCTTCCAAATATGAAAAATATACATCTTGTACAGTTTTTAATTGTTTAAAAATGATCACTACATTGTTATGCAAGTTTCTATTATCGAATTTCAACGTGACGGGCGTCTTATAAAGTCAAAAAAGCAAGTATTTCGTTTATTAGTCGAAATATAAGCTGAAAAACCTAATTGAAAGTGATACGGGCAGAAATTTGAGACTTTTTTCCTTGAAATTAGTATGAAAGTAATATTAAAAACAATTTTTGTTTGTATTTTGTAGAAGCAAAATACTTTCGCGTCTATAATTCACTTAATTCAGCCAATCTGTAAAGAAGATGAGATCTAATACATATATGAGAAGGTGTGAAGTATTACTTTCACGAAGTCATTTATGAGAAAAAACTTTAAAAATATGATTATCAATAATCAATTTCATTGACAAAATGAATTTTTCGTTTAGCTTATGAAGACTCTCATATAGAATTCCAAAATCATTTATAGAATGTAATATAAATGACAAATGAATTCCCTTATTTCCTTTATACTAAGAATTACTCATAGGAGTTAATAATTAAATACAGGTTTTACATATTTAAAAACATAAATTTTATTAATTTTTACAGTTTATGACTTAATTTATTCTGTTTTTTTTTCAATATTGGCCACATTAGATGTTAAGTCAGATAATTTAAGATGATAGGGGAAAGAAAATATTCCGCTTAAGGTGGCCGAATTATCCCCGAATTATTACAGAAGGTCCGGCGCTCAATTACCCGCTGAGTAAAGCCGAACTATTTTTTTCGAGTTCCCACTGATAACAAAAAGACCTTCCTATACATTTCATAAAATTATAAATCTTTGTTATAATATCATGGTATGCCTACAAAATAAAAGAAAGTCAAATCATTTAAGAAAGTTTTAGATCTTCTAAGTATCCTCAAAAACGTGAGAGTGATTTGATCAGAATCGACATATAAATACGTTCTTGAGATATTTAACTTGTACGCAGACTCACGTACGCACGAAAACATATTTACTACAAATATTGGATTTTAATGCCAAATAAATGCCTTAAAAAAAGTATTGAAACACTTTTTGTATGGAAAATTTTTCTCACAGTTTTAAAGTATCCTCTTCGAGGAAGCAAAATTTTAAATATTTAAATATTCAATACATGTAAAATAATCGAATTTTCATGAAATCTGATTATTGCCCGCGTCATTAAGCTGCTAATCTTGATTACCATATCCAATCATGAAACTGTACACAAAGGAACCTAAATTTAAATAGTATTCAAAGATTTTTCGATAAACCTTTACAGGAAATCATTCCAAAGTCAATAGTACTATTATCGGGAATTTAAAATAGTTCTATTTACAAGTTTAATTTCTCTGGGATTACTGTTTAATTTATTGATTGAATTATCTAGATCTGATACAATGAATCTTTAATTTATGGTAATATCAAGCTTTTGAGATGCCAAACAAAATTTTCAAACGTAACATATTGCATGAATTCAAGGTTTTACCCTATACAGTACGCATTTCTTATTTTACTAAATATTGACTTATCGTGAGCACATAACAATTTTAGATAAAATATAGTGTTTGTTCTATCTGTAATTAACATATTTTCTCGACAATAGTATTAGCAAAGAAGAGTAAAGAGATTTTGTAACTAAAAATTTTATAAACGTCTATTAGCCATTTTGCTTCTCCCTAGACGAAGCTTTGTGATAATGAAACATTTTTTTTAAAGAAAACATTATGCAAATATTGTATGCGACATATACTAATTTAAAAAAATGTCCGTATCCATGTTTGTGAGTGAAAGCAATTTAAAAAAATGTATTTAGCTTACGCCATTTTTCAGTTTGCATAAAAAATAAAAATATTGAAAGATATTAAAAAATGATTTTTTTTTTACGAATAACTGAGTAATAACTAAAGCTATCAATAACATTTGTTACTTCTGCCTAAAAGAAACATTGTCGTAATGATAAAAATTATTTTTGAGGAAATATAATAGAAATGTATACGAAATTTGGAACCGAAATACGTGTGTGTGATTGTGTTTCTACAGCCTCATATCTCATGATCTACACGATTGATGTTAACCGGACAGGGAACATTTTTTTTATTTTTCTTACACTATAAGGATCAATATCTCTTTTTTGTCAAAGACGATTTTGTTTTATTCCTATGTAATAATAAAAGTCAAATACAACTTTCAAATAGAATTTATTAACCTTTACGAACCATTCTTCAACAGTTAAGGAATAGGATTTCTTAACTATTAATTTGCCGACATTTGACGCAATTCAAGTGCACGCTCATTAACAATAAAGCCTGTGACTTTGGTTCAAGTCATTTATTTTTTCAGTGATACAAAATTGTCCAGGAATTATGATAATCCATAAAGCCGTTCTCAATTAATTAATATTTGAAAAAATGTTGAAAAAATTTTAATTTTGAGTATTTCTGAATTTTCTAGACTAATCCTTCTTCCCAAATAAATCATCCGAAAGGTATCTAAAATCTACCCGTAATAAAAAATTCAAAGAAATTTAGCTACTTTTACTCTAGTTATGCCGGAGCAAAAAAAAACATATTTTTCTATACGGGCATTTTCTAAAAATAGTATATTTGATTCCAAACTTGCGAAACAACATTCCAAAAATATTCAAAATTTTTTTTACAATCACAAAACTTTCTCTAGGCACAAGCAAAAATATTTTATAAAAAATATTGATTTTTTTTGCCGCGCGATTATAACTGAAGTAAAATTAGCTGAATCGCTTTGAAATTTTATTTTAACGTAGATGTTGGATATCTTTTATCTGCGTACTCTGACTTGTCTGAGTTCTTTGGGTAAAAAAATTGGTCTATAAATTTCAAAGATATACTAGGTAAAATTTTTTTAAACCTTTTTGTTTCTAATATGGTTTCTAAGGTTTTCTAGCTACAAAAATATATATACGACGAACCTGGTTGGGAATTATGATTAATACTTTGTTGTAACTAAAGTTAGTAGGCGTTTTGGCTAATAATAATGTAATCGTTTGCAAAATATTGTGTCCATAATGTTTTTTTAATAATTTGTAGAACCTAAGTACAGTAAAGTGGCTCGTAAACCACCGTTATACACAGTTATTTTTGAATCAATATATTAGTTTGAGAAAGCAACGTTCCGACGAATCAACACAATAGCTCTTTTCAATACCTGCAAAATATTATTTTTCTTTTTCTTTTATGTACAGCATGTTATGGGGGAAGTAAGTTTCTTGTCGTATTAAATAAGTTCTTAATTTACTCAAATACAAGGTGAAATTGCTTTCGACGTATTTTATAATTATTAATTAGTTGAGTAAGTGGAAGGATTTTCATTAGCGAGTAAAACTAGACTATAACATTATTAAATGAGATTTGGATGCCTAAGATAAGCATCATGCTGGCACGTAAGACAAGTCCGCCTCGCCATATACGTATTGGCGAGGCGGGAGAAAGAGTCAAAGAGAGTCTCGGGGCCTGCGCGCAAGGTACGAAGGACACGAGTCACGAGAGCCGTGACGCGCTAGATGTACGGATTAATTAACGATAAGGCCTAATGAGCGGCAGGTGAGCGAATAACCAGCACGCGGGCAATACAAACGCATCCCTGAAAGTTCATCCAGCACCCTCGGTAAACACACACACACACACACACACACACATATACAACTCGCGCGGGCGCGAGGCGCATAGATGGAGGCGGCCAGATAACCGGGAAGTGCTCGAGTTGCAATTCCGCACGTGCGCGCGGCCGACGATGTGCGAGCGTACCCGTGTTTCTCCCGATAATGAGGATGAAAAGGGAAGGCGACGTAGTTCCTTCAAGCTTAATCCGATTACTTTTCCAATAAATTATCGCGCTTGCTTACTTGAGCAGCCGATACATGCGCGCCTGCAGCTATCCACACCACCATAATTAATAGCGGATTTCAATCGTTGAAATTTATAAGGTGCTGCCTCGCGGAACAGTGGCAACTATGTTATACCAAACATTCCTTGCCCGCACAATCGACCAAATATTTCGACAGCTTATAATTGTTATATTGACGATACAACTTTTATTCGGATTACGCCTCAATAAGAAGAATGGCGAAAGGGGAAAAGAGAGCGAGACAAGTAGAAAGAGAGAAAGGATGAAAAAGTCACGTCCTGTGAATTGTGGGCCACGTGACAGAGGCGTGAGCAAGGCGCGACGCAATGGAACAATGCCATCGGCGCTCTTCGAGGAGGAATGTCACCGTGTGCCGCACCCATGTCTTCGCTCGGCGATCAGTCCATAACCGCAGCAAGAGAGCCGCGCGACTCAAGCTCCTGCCGCTATGCTGACTTTCGTTACATTGCCTTTTAACAATGGCGCCTTCTTTCGCCTTTATTTTTTTTCACGCCCCGCGCGATCTTGCCTTTGCATTACAAATTACTTCCCCAGGAATGAATGCCGAACACAACTGACGACCATCACTTTTTACTCCCCAATTATAATCATCATATTCGAGTTCTTTTCGCTTTTGTAAAAATCGAGCTATTTCAATAGGATATGATGCATTTGCCGGCTTCCAATATAAAAGGGATCGAGCATGAAAATATATATATTCTTGGCTTTTGTGTGTATTTTCATCCAAGGCAGAAACGGCATTCGCATCGTTGCCGCATGGAACGCGCAGCAACTATATATAGCTACATATTCTATAGCCGGCAGCGGGAATATTTTCGACGTTATATATCGAGGAGCGAGATGGAGGCGGTGCGTGCAGGTAAAAGTCGCACGCGCGGCTGACGAGCGTATACGTGTCACGCACATTATAAGAATGCGATAAGTCGCGCTGGCACATGTCGCTATATATGAAAAGTACGCGGGTGCGCGCACGTAGTTATGCCCGCAGAGAGAAGCGTGCCATTGTGCTGGTGCTCGGCGTCGACGGCGATGGCGTGCGCGCACACTTCTTGCGAGTAGTGCTCCAAGCCTCGAGCCGGGCTTGACCCTATTTTCCACTAAAATATACACGAGCGGCATGCGAAACGAAGGAGCGAGCACGCGGCAACCGGTGGCTGACCGATCGCGGCTCTGGCTCTGTATCTACACGGCCGATGGGAACTGCCAGCCAAGCACTCTATACACGCTGCGCCATTTCCAACGCTGCGCATAAATCAAAAGCAGCGACGTTTCAACTCTTCGAAAATAGCCATTCCTAAAACGGTACCGCGCACTTTTATATTCTGAAAGCCATTTTTCCCAACTCGAATAATTATATAAAGCGTCTTGGAAATACTTTGAGAATTATGCTCGCAAGAGCACGAGTACGAGGGTTAGGTAGCTCGATCGCCGTCAAGTTTTGCAGGAAAACGGCCGTAGCGGCGCGATCTCGTTCGCGCGATTACGCTATCGTAATTACCGCGTAATTTGCGACGCCCTCCCTCCGTAATAATAATAAGAAGAAGCGGGAGCGCTATTCCCATCGAAGGAGCCGTCGTCGCAGGCGCATTACAAGCGACGGGGGGAGTCGGCCCTCTTCGCGGAATGAAAAAAAGCCTGCGACCCTCTCCGTGGCCTGCGGCGACGCCGTCCCAGCCTACTGCGCCGTCCAGCGAACGCGCGGGCGCAGCCAATAAAGATTATCGCGATGGCCGGGGGTGTAAGAACGGGTGTAAGAACGGGTGTTAGCTCGTTACACGCCGAGGCCTGCAATGCGACTGCGCGAACCTATGCGCTATGCGCTTATTATCGCGCCGGTGCAATTAAAGAAGGAAGCCCAGAAATTAGCGGCCGGTGCGGAGTACACGCGCAATAAGTGCGGGCAGCTCTGCGCGACTGCAGTGTGGGGGCCTGCACTGCGCGAGCAGCGGGAAGGGAGAATTCTGCGTGTGTATATGCGGAAAGAGAGGCGAGGCGGGCAGGAGCAGCAGAAAAGGAAAAGTGTAAGAGAGGAGGAAAGAAGGCGAAGAGAGAAGTGAGATTCCTCTGAATATGCATGGGGGCCGAAACGGGAGAGGACGAGATAAGGGCCGACTTATTTTTCCTGCCTCTCGTTTTATTTCATCCTTATTTTATTTTGCCGCTAACTACCCGCCGAGAGGAACGCCCGCGAGCTTGAGTCTTATTCCTCTCTCTCTCTCTCTCTCCCCCCCCTCTCACAATGCTGCATATATATGCGCTGCTGACGACGTGACCCTTGAATTTTTTTCCATTTTAGTCACTGTGACTTATTGTCATCACTCATTTGCTCGTTATAGCGACATATTATATAACAGGAGAATTCGTGTGATGGCAAAGATTTTGTAATTGGAGATTATAATGGATATCTGGAGAATTTAATGGTTTTATTTCGAGGTGAAGGTGAGGGATCAACAATTGCAATATATAAATTCTTTTTCAATGCTGTATATAGTAGGGGTGATTCGAGTAGTTCGAAAATTTCTGTCTATTTTTTTTTATAAAACTTGAATAAAATTGTATAAATTAATGATAAAATTATGTATTAAAATCACCCACGTTTTGTAACCAGTACATTAATTTAGTAAAATAATAAGGTTTAAAGGCTCCGAAAACATTTATGAACTTTATGTAAACAATGAAGTCCATGCACTCAAAATCGAACTTTTTTTCGAGTTTTTACTCGAAAAAAAGAACTCATAAAATACACGAGTCAAAAGTTATTGTTAAAAACTTTAAAATGAAATGAAAAGTATTATATTAGCTTTATATATGTCCAAACATTGCAATTTTATGTGCTTAAGAAATTTTTTTCACCTACATGCCAATTTTCAATGCCAAAAAGAAGACATGAAAAAATCTCGAACTATTCGGTTACATCCCTAGTATATAGAACTATCTCTCGTATAAACTGTATGAGGTTTGTCAAAAGCTATTTATATCATATGCCCATTTAAAAATATTTAAAAATATAAAATAATGAAAATGATCTTTCATTAGCTTTTTTCGGGATGAAAAAAATATTAATTCCTGCCAAAGTTACAAAGACGTTTTAAGGTTGTATTGACTATACGATTCAAGCGCGAGTTAGCATTACTAAAGATTAGCAATAATTAATTACCAAACCGGATTTATCACTTTTGGTTTA
>JAPYZO010020882.1:0-10980 GCA_030522905.1 Torymus flavipes | reverse complement strand
ATACATATTGTGGTGTATTTTATTGAGCCGAACTTATGATCCGAATACCTGACACTTTTCTAGTAAATGTTATTTTAAATTTAAAAGATAGTTTTTTGTCTTTTTATTCAATATTTTTAAGTTGTTTTTATGATTATACCTGCGTGCAACAAGATCTAAAAAGAATAAGCAAAAAATAAAATAGAATGACGAGAATACGGACGAAATACGGAAATTAGAATAGTTATATGTGAATTTACTTTTCTAAATGAAATTGGCCACCAAATTAAAATTAAAATATACATAAAATACAAAATTAAGTCATTTTAAATGAATTGCCTGAAAATGGAATCACTATTGATCAAAAATTAGCATTTTGTATACATTTTATTATTTAAAAGCGACTTGCATAATCATTTTTTTGATCATTTTCTTCCTCTTACAAAATGAAAAATCTCATATCGACGGCTGAGCGGAACAGCGTGGCATCTCGGTGCGACGCTGAAAAAGATGCCATCTCGGGGCGTCTAGAGGTTTAATTTGATCTTATCTTCCACTCTTATCTTCCACTTTAATTTGAGATAAAAATCGTTGAAATCGGTCGATTCTGTGCAAATTCACATGTATTTGAAAAGTGCGAAAAATGATACACACTGATGGAACCGAGATGGCATCTTCTTCAGCATCGCACCGAGATGGCAGCTTCTTCAGCGTCGCGCCTACATGGCATAATGTTTCGCTCAGCCGTCGATATATGGCACATGCATTTACTAAAAAAAAAATAACAAATAATTATAAAATATCTGTAAATAAATTAAAATTTAAAGTATTGCTATATAAAAGGCTTAATAATTTCAAAACTATTAGTTATGGATTATCTTACTTTTACTGAATTAAGGTTTTGTTATCCTGTCTGTAGCTAAACTTCATCCTGTCTGTAGCTAAACTTCATCGCTAGACTGTAAGATTTGTGGTTAATTTGTTAGAGATGATTTACCTAATTCTAAAAAACTCATTAAATAGCCATATAATTTTCTTTACGTATTTACCAGTAATAACTTATTTTTTGTTTCAATATCTTTTCTAATAAATTTAAATAACAATTAGAATTAAAATAAAAAAAGAAAAGAAAAAGAAAAAAGAATATAGGTAGAATGTAGAAAAAGATTATGAATCGTGCGGAAAATCCAAATAAATACAATAAAACAGCTAATAAATACAATAAAACAGCTTGAATGTCCACGAGTTCCTACGAGTTTAAAGATAAATTCTTGAAAAGCAAAGGCATTTGTTTAATAATAAAGACTAATATATTAATACATTTTTAACTTAATCACAATTCTCTAGAGACTAGTTCTACTTGTAAAAATTGAAAAAAATAGCCGTTCTTAGTCAATTATTATCTAAAAACTATATATCAATTAAAAAGAATAGCTAGTTCATAGCCAAATAATACTGGCTAATCATTTTTCAATTATATGAATGTATAATAGAATTATTTATTACTGGAATTCGACTCCAATAAAAAATTGTTATGATTTATATTTTCCTATGCGATACGATGCCAGATGTACATACTTAGTGATACAAAAATAATAAGATAGACTAAAACTAAACTGTATTACTAAACAATTGATATTTTATTTCTACAGTATTATATGTATATATATACACAATTAATTAAAAAACGTAATAAAATAATATGTCCGTCGATCATAGTAATTTTTCATAAAAAACTAATCTTCAAAGCCTGCTGATGTATGCTTTGATCCCCGAGTTTGATTTGTTAGCTGATAACTGAAGAATACATCTACCACTATTATGAATCAAAACTGATAAAATATAATTGATAACCTTCACAGAAATTTCAATTAAAGTAGTTTATTTAAAATATAAAAGAAATAGGTTAAAACTTAAACAAAATTTCTGTAATGGGAACAAATTGCGAGGATCACTTATAATGTAATTTTTTAATTTTTATATAAAATTATTTATAATTACTACTAATTAATACTGTTAATTATAGAATGAATATGTAAACATATAAAAGAAGATTTAATGAATATAATATATAATACTCTGCATAATTAGATTTAGATATGAATGCATGATGGACTACGTAAATTTTTTTTACTTCGGGAAAAAGAATTTTTTTAAATATGTAAATTTGCAGCAAAATTAATGATATGTTTTAATTTCATGTTTTAATTATATGGATATTTTACACTTTTCTTTTATTTCAAGATATCCGGATATAGTGAAGCAGTTAGAAGAAGAGCTTGCAAAACTAAACGCAACAGCAATTCCACCGGGAAATCTTCCCTGGGACAAAAAGGGGAACCCTGCACTTTGGGACCATACGTGGAATAACTTTGGAGATTATGAGTCAACGACTGTTAAATAGATATTAGAAGTATCAACCCATTGTTGGACATGAAAATTACGCTATTCGAGTGCATTTATGAGATTGAAAAAAATATTGTTATTTATGTGACAAATTGTATAAGAATGTTTTTATTTTTATATCAAGTGTTACTTATTATTGTAAACCTTCATTGCAAACGTTAAGCTTATCATTGGTCTGTAATATATTATTTGATTAAGCTTACATTAGGATAAGTATCGATTTGAAGAAATAATTTAATGATGAATATTAAAATGAATAACTGTTCATAATTTTTGAGATTTTGAAAATAGAAGTCTTGACGTTTTAAATTGTATTCATCAAAAATAAATAGCGGAAGTATTAGAAAAAAGAAAAGCAATTTAAAATACTAGTATAACATACGAATCAATATATTCTCTTTGTATCAAATGGGTGCATTTCGAATATTAAATAAAAAATTGCTAAAGAGTATCAACTGTGAAATGATGAATAC
Organism: Torymus flavipes; assembly: GCA_030522905.1. NCBI lineage: Eukaryota > Metazoa > Arthropoda > Insecta > Hymenoptera > Torymidae > Torymus > Torymus flavipes. The sequence continues at coordinate 8,122 of JAPYZO010020882.1, read as the reverse complement.
TCTTATGTTTGCCTTACTTTTGTTAAACGAGAGAGTTTATTGCTATTGTACATTTAACCTATCTAAAAATGATATTTATTAAACGCATAATGCGATTGATGAATTAAAAACCTAACACTAGTTTATTATATTTGGGCATGTTTGAGCAAACATGACTAATAATATATCACCTTATTAATTACTCCTTTGTTGTAATAGATACAAAGGATGCGATGCCCCTTTTCATTAATGGAATTCGACACCGCTATAAATACTTACATAATTACGCGGTACAATTCGCCAGACCCATCAGTTTAAACGTCAAATCATATAATACAAACGGCCACAACGCCAGGTTGTAACATTTGATTCCGCAATTGAAAAAGTTAACAAGCCCAATAAGAACAAAACGTTAAAATTCGTAATCAGTTGGGTAACGCGCCAGCATCTCCCATTTCTCGCGCTCGCAAGCGTCGATAATCACATAAATACATCAAAGGTAATCATTATTTCCTGTATGCTGCAATTGCCTTTGCGCGCACTCCCTTTCTTCTTCTTTATCGGTCCCAATTATTCCCGCACTAATAATATCCGGCCTGCGAGAGTCGGCTGTGTGCACAAAATCGATAACAATGAAAATTACGATAAATCTACCCCCGCACGGTCGTGGCAACGAAAGGAAAAAAAGAGGGGCAGGCGAGAGAAATTACCGCTGCGAATAAGCTCGTTGTAAAGGCGCCACGCGCGTAACTATACACTCACCTCAAACACGGGGCGCCGGTCTGTAGCAATCGAATGCGAATTGCTTCAACGCGCAAAGAATCCTATTACCATGCCCGTCAAATGGAAAGCTATATAGCTCTTTTCTCGCGCTTGCCTTCCCGCTTGCCTCTCCTCTTCTTCTCCTCATCGATTGGCCAGACAATCGTGTCCACAGTGAGCTTCACTCTTTTTCTCGGTATTCGAGTCTGTTACCTGCGAGCGACGCATAATAACGGAGGCGAAGAGGTAGGTAGATTCTCTCATCTACCGTCCCCCCGAAAGCGTCTCTTTCTCTCACTGCAATTTTCCGACGGCTTTTTTCTTCCTTGCAGGCGCGCCTCGATACGGTGCCCGCTTCTTTTGCTTTTCCGTCATTTAAGCGCGCACAAAGTTCCCGGAGTGCTGACGACAACGGCACTCTCAGGAATTAGCCAGCGCGCACAACGAAGCGCGCCCGCCTCTTGGTTACACTCTCTCTTATCTTGCTCTTTCTTTCTTTCTTTCTTCCGAGCCTCGTTATGGCGCGTTAAACGCCAGCCGGCCACTTCCTCGATGTTTATTATCTTCTTGGATTACCGCGGAATCCTTCACTTTGTAACGTCGCGACGGGCTTCTTATAATAATCATCGAGCGTGGGCGCGAAAGTAACACCGAATTCCTGCACGCCTGCTGTGTTTATTTTAGCCTTACTCGCTGAATTACGAATCGTTCTCCAATACAATTGCCTCCGTCGGGTAATACACTGCTGACAGAATGATATACGTGGTTATTTTACTCCAGCTCGTTGCCAGTCTATTCTTAGCGGATACCGCTTATAACGCGCATAATCTTCTCTAACACAACAACTATCTTTTAAACTTTTCACGAAGAATAAATATTATATTAGAGTGTGCGTGTTTTTTTTATAACGATTATATGCGTTACCACTTAATGCAATACTTTCATGATCACATCTATATACTAGAATATTTTTGAACTTCCTATTCAATGAAGAACCAAGTTTTTCAACGTTGAAACGATTATAAACTTCTACACGAACTGAACACCAGGTGACGTCAGCTCAACATTTGCACATACATTCACTGACCACTCCGTGACCGAACTCCATCTGAAGCAGAGCGGGTTGCGAGTGACCAGGCAAACCTGCACCGCTTGCGGCTCATCGTGGACTGACTCGAGTCTCCCTCCGTTCGTGCGTGTGCACGCGCGTCGCGCTGCTCGCAGCTTGTCCCACCATGGAAAGCTCTCTCTCTCTCTCTCTCCTTCTCTCACGTCTGCTTCTGCGCTTTTTGAAGGCGCGCATGCGCTAGGGATCGCGCTTACCCGCACCCTTCAATCATTCAAAAATTGCCGCCCGCGAGGCGTTGTTTACCAAACGGTATAATTTGTTGAAAGCCAGATCAATGCCGCGCGCTCGCCTACTGTTGTTTTTTCTTTTTGCTCTCACGGCGAAGTGCGCATGATTGAAAGCGCGAGAGGCGGCGCGGCAGTTTGTCGCGATTTCGCGATTTAAACATTCATGAGGCGCTTGACGCTTGCGGTGGAGGAATGCTCTATTTTCGCCCGGAGTGCTTGTTGTGGGTTAAAGACTCGAAATTGGGAAACTTATTGATAATAAATAATTTATGTACTCTGTGTGTATAGGTATTAAAAGGAGATAATGTTGGGATATTTAAATAAAAAAATAAAAACAATGAACTAAGAAACTTTTAATAAAAATATCTTTTGCGTTACACCTTTGAAACAATAAATCATTTTCAACCCGATAAAAAGCCGCTGTCGACCAGATTGAGCGTATTATGCAAATACAAAATTGTAAGCTCACGAAGAAAAAAAAATGAAAAATGAACGCACGTTCGGCAAAACCGCGCTGTGACAAATGGTTCTCGAGTTATGCAGGTTTAATGCGTGCCATCCTGCTTCCTTTTCCAATTCGTGGGTGTAGTCGTGTTGTGAAAGCACCCCGGTTTACGCACGAGTACGCTTGTGGACACGGGCCATACATATATGTGTAGTGGAATGCATACAAAAGTGAGCAAATATAATATGCCGGAAAAATTCAGGAAATTCCTTTTCATAAAAGTTAATGTACTATATTAAATTTGTCTTAAGTAAATGCGCTCGGTATAGATTCTCGTGAAATATACTTTTTGTTTCAATTGATGCACTTTCCAATTAATATGTAATGGTGAAAGGCTAAAGCGAGTTGAACAGAAAAGCTGGACGAAAATTGGTGTACCTCTAGTAAGGTAGTGGACCCAGTTCACGGTCAGAACCCAATGGTTGATTAGTTTGAGAAAATAAATGATTTTTAAATAATTCTTATGAATTTTTTCACGAAATATTATTACTGTTAAAGAATAAAGTATTCAAAAATAATTATCAAAAAATTTTAAAATAATGAAGCGTGTAAATTATTATATAAAAGGAATATTGCAATTTGTCGGTCGAGCGTAGTACGTTCATCTGTCCGTTCTACAATCATAAAGCATAACGAAACAGCATGACATAAGATCTATTGATTGACAATTATCAAGTATTTGTATTGAACTGAGTTCAATAACAACTTTCTTAGCCATTATAAGTAAAATAAAAAAAGTAAGAAGTAATTTATTACGTTTAAACTTTATTATTTAAGCGATCGAAGCAAAGTTATTAATCTAAATCAACTACTGTATATTATTCAACAATAAATTTTCAGTATTTTGTAACTAGTAAGAATATGCTTTTGTATTTAAAAATGTGTCGCTAAAGATAAGCTAAAGAGAAACTTAGTTGTTAAATTTAATAAAGTTATTAAATTAGGTTATTAGATGATGGTTGGAATTTAGAAAATAATTTATTTCAAAGTAATGTTTTATTACACAATACGACCTAACCTTACGTATTACTTATATTCAAGTACTTGATCGACAATTGTTTCTTCGGCTGATTGGAAACTATTCCTGACCGCTGGCATGTGATCGACAATTGGTTCCACTGACATTTATAATAAAAACTTAATTATTAAACAATTGTAATTAAAAATTGTCAAATTTTCTTTTGATTCATTAATTTTAAAGGCTGAATTTATTGTTAGAAATTATTTTTAGTCATATTTCAAAATAAATAGTACATTCTGCAACTAGGGAGTAAAGTAAGACTTTTTCTAGCAAGAATGATGATTGATTTTTTGCACCGGGCGGGACTGTAGCTGGCCCTAAGTAAGGAAAACAATGATTTCATCTGTAAGCGTCGAGGGGTTTGATCACCCTGCGCCGGTGTTTCGTATACTATTTTTTGAGTCAGAGGGCGCCAAATCGTACGTCAATTTTAATTTTTATTTTAAAAATTTAATTTACAATTGACTTGCCTAACTATTCGACTGTTGAACTAATTAATGTTCTCACTTTACTTGCAGTATTCATTACACTTGAGGTGTTGCTTAGAACGCTAAATTAGATGCTATTTGTATTTCGTTACGAAAATTCGGCGATGGCAAAGGCCGACGACAAGGAATTAACATTCAACGCATTGTCTATGAATAAAGCCAAGAGCAGAAATGAAGTAAGTCCGAGAATTCTCGCGATTATTGTGTTTTTGCAAAATTACTCGAAATATTTACTTCTTATCAATGAAATCTTTTAAACTCTCTTTCTATATCGGAAATCTCATAAGTGCAGACCGCAGTATATTCCCTTTGGAGCTACGCTTCGGAAAAATACAGTCAAACAACTCTAAATAATTTACTTAAGGTGCCCTCGCGTGCCAGATATAAATAAGGGATCATTCGAATACAGTCTAATCTTTTTACAAGATGTCAGTGTTCTGACCCAAAATTCAATGTATTACTTATTTCAATAAAATAGAGATATTAGTTCAAGGGTAGGCGTAAAGTTAAATAGTCATTTAATGTAACTTTTCATATAATCAAGAATTTGAAATCCTAAAAACGTTTAGGTAAGGTGATTTCGAGTAACAGTTATTTCTTATATTTGACAATAGATTTTAATTATTTAAGTACTAAAAATTTGATATTAAAGAAGGTATGTCGTTGCAGGCACACACTTATATGTTTTTTGTAAAACTTTTCAATCTGCAGAGTAGAATTAATTGTGTTTACTGGATACTCCTTTTTTTTAAATATTAAAATACAATATAAGATGAGTATATCAGATTTCATATTATTGGAAACGTAACGATCATTTCTTTGAAAAGTAATCAGAGAAACCATCTTTGCAGCAATTTGATTGGGTACAATTATAATCTTTTAATAAACTTCTACGTCTATACTTAACCCGTAAAGGTTACATCTTGAAAAAATAACATAACGTGGAAAACCGCTGCTAACTGCTTTAGCAGAATGCTTTCTCAAAGAGAATCCATAAATTACATCAAATAATTTTTTTAAATGGATATTTTAATATAAAATTTTATTCTTCCTACATATTTGATTTTCCCTAAAAGCAATATTCAAAATGATCAAGAAAACTCAATATAGTATTTATAGGTTATATTTATATGTTATACTCAAAATAGTTATGTAGTAATTATTAAATTGCAAATTACATGTTATTTATTGAATTTATAAATTAATTGTATTTGTTCTAAATTTCTTCGAAAACCTGCAAACTCGGCGTTTGCTTCAAAACCTCGCCACCTCAGCGAAGACTTCAAAAATCCACCAACTCATAGAATATTTTCAAAAACCATGTAACTCGGCGGAGGTTTCCAATATCCTTTAACTAAGGTGTATTTTATTTCCTTTAATTTTACAGTGGTAGCTCTACTGTGTTAAAGTACAATTTCTGTATATTTTTTTTTATTTTTTTTTAACCGACTTAATATTATCCAATCGAGCCGACAAAAATATGAATTGATAGATAATTTCTAGACCTTTAAGAAAATGGGCCCACTTCTGATCGATATCCAAACCCAGAGCCAAACAAAATTATTTTTGAATTTTCCATATTTTTCTTTATTTCTTTTATCCGACTTTTTTTCTTGTTAGCGTAACGGAGTCTTCTGGACCCTATATGTGACTATTACTGGTTAAACAACTTTTGCCTTGTTAACATTTTTCCGCACTTTTGAACTATAAAACGATTACTCTAATGCCATACAATTTTTCTTCAATAATATAAACACTTAATGAGTTTCGTATGCTAAGGAGTATATATACGTATTCATAGAGTCTAAAGGTTATGAAAAGAAATATGAAAAACAAATTTTCAAAAGGCAATATTCCCATGGAAAAATCTCTGCTTTTTCCGAATCTGCTGTCAAAATTAAAAAATTTCCAGTGAAAAAGTTCAAAATGACGTCTAGAATCTAGATGAAAATTTAATTCTGTTAAATATTTGTTTTGAAAAATCGATATAAAAATGTCCACCTGGGAAAAAATATGGTAAAGTGCTGCACTTTTTCTAGATAGGAGAGGATAATAAGAGATAAATCGTAAAAACAAAGAAGACCATCGAGGTAATTAGTAGAAAACTCAAAGCAAACGGGAGGAATAAAGCCGTTTTTTCAAACTAGATTCAATAATTAAAGAAGTAGCTACTGATCACGTGTGTTTGATTCCAATTTATCGTATCTATACTATTTGCAACATGTCGAAATAAATACTTTATGATTCAATAGAATGAGATGTTAAATTCATGGTTATAACAATAGTAAGTATTGAATAAATAAAATGGAATCGTGTACTATCTCATTCATGCTATCGTTGGGAGCAAGCTTGAGAGGATAAAACAATATTGACGTTTTACACCCCGTTTTAGCTGAATAACATTGTATTGTTTCATCAATGAGAATATGCCGTGAATTCCATTGCGCAAACGTAGTACCAATCGAAATGTCTCTCAAGTATTATAGGTTTACATTTTATCATTGAAAATATTTCATTAAAAACTACAATTTTTATTAAAAATTTATTTTTTTGTTATTATATAAATATTCAAGAATAAGTCAAATAGCAAACACAATTATTACTTCATCTTAATAATATATATATTGTAAGGAGCTTTTTCATAGGAAATACTTGTGTTTATGTTTGGACTTTTGTATCATCATGCTACGAAGTTTAAATTGATTTTAAATTGTTACTGATTAGACGGTAATTAAAATTAAATGGTATCTGATGTTGGAACAGCGTGCGGTAGCATATTTAGTAATTTAATTGTGGGATTATCGGTGATGTATCGAATTTGCTCGAGAAGTATTAAGTTTAACCGTGTATGTACAGCCTGGAAATAGTATTATACAACTCTTTAGGTAACTTCTACAAACTTCGTTTGATGCACTGAAAATCAAAAGCCAGTGTTGTAAGTGTCAGAGTGCACTGAAACAGTACAGATAGGAAGGGAGAGACACGCCAGAAAATGAAAACGAATTCCTCCCTTTATTTTATTCTATTTATCGAAAAGTAAAAGAGTTTAAAAGTAAAGCTATCTTCAATTATTTCCAAATTTCTGAATACTTATAAGCATATAATTTTTGAATAATGAATATTCGATTAATAAATAAGTAATTCGTTATACTAAAATCAAAGGAAACCACTTTCTTTGTTTACATGCCCACATTCTAAAACATACCTACAACTTGAAAAGTTATTGAAAATGATCTAATCTAATCAAAAGCTTAGAGTGTGTAATAATGTATTAAGTGCCATTTATTATTGAAAAGTTTAACTTTTAGTATAGGTATACTAGAACGTGCCTAAAAAACAACTAAAAAATTTAAGAAACCTTTTACAATTTGTTAAATTTCTATTCCTGGAGATCGAAAATTTCTATAACTGCGATCCACTCTTAAAAGAATGATAGCCGGAAGTAGTGGCTCATTTAAAGACTCGATATAATTGGTTATTTGAAAGAAGCGCGAATATTTGAATTTTGTAACTCAAGTATTTAACAGACTTCTAAATAATAAATAGAATAAAAACATTTGATTTTTGCTTCAAACATGTATCTAATTATCTTATAATTTAAACTAATTAAAACCAAGTCATAGTTAAAAATAGCGTTCATAACCTCAATAACAAAATAGTACGCGCCAAGTGCTTTTGAATTTTGCTAGTATGACAAAAGTTCAAGAGAAATAAATTTTTATATTAATACGTAAAACTTATATTTATTTATAAAATTATTATTCAAGGAATAAAATTTCTTATGTTTATTTGTTGTAATTCCTAATTCACTTCAGATCGCATTTCGAAAAGCTTAAAAATCATTTGCCTTAGTATTTTCTTAAAAATAATTAAACCAAAAGTTCTAAGCAAGAATGTATTTTAACTATTATGTATATTTATTTAAATTTAATAATAATGGATTTCAGTCAGTGTTATTAATTATTATTATGCATTATTAGATCACTAAAGTTTTTGCTATGCGATTTTATT